>OZ038511.1:84152833-84197833 GCA_964036315.1 Acanthosepion esculentum | reverse complement strand
TTAGAGGGTTATAGAGTAAAAGCTACAGTTTATGAGGGTATATGGGGAAGATAGCGATAGATGAACAGAATAATGTTGTAGTGTCCGAGGAAGATTCCGCGAGGGAGACGGTTCCACAAAGCATCGGTTGGTGGGCGGGGGCAGAAGCTGTTCGAGTGGGACATTACATCTCACCAATGGTATACCCAGGGAATAATTTGCCATCCACAAAGACGCAACGATTATTTTGGTCTCTTTCCAGACTGGAACCTGAAGACTGGACAGCTGGCGCCCGTATATGTCAGCAGTTCTTTCGGCCTAACGGTTGAGAAGACAAATTCCGTAAATGAAAGTAATATATATATATATATATATATATATATATCAATCATCCTCACACACACACACATGATATACATATATATATATATATATATATATATATATATATATATATATATATATATATATATATATATATCATGTATATATATTTGTGTGTGTGTGTGTGTGTGTGTGTGTGTGTGTGTGTGTGTGTGAGGATGCACGGTGGAGTCATGTCTAGCATCTCGAATTGAGGAATCGGAGATCCCAGTTCGAATTCTAGTCGAATCTATAACATTCATTCACATGCTGATACCCTCGTGAAAGGTATGAATCCTCTTCTCCCCCCGGCTATGGGTAAATAACAGGACAGACCAGTTTGCAGAAAGAAATGTCGACATCTGCCTCGTCAATCATGTATCAAAAGCTACATGATCGCCTAAGCGTGTATCACGCATGACACATAAGTGACTGATATATATATATATATATATATATATATATATATATATATATATATATATATATATATGAAGAAATATAGTCTTAAGATGTGCTATATATATATATATATATATATATATATATATATATATATATATATATATATCAGGTGGCGCAGATGAATCTCGAAAAAATTAATGAATAATAAAAACAACTTTTTTTTTATATAACAAATTATTATATTGCAGGGAAATTTTATACACATTTACATACGTATATAAGGTACAAAAATCACTCGATGTGGTCACTCTCGGAAGCCACAACTTTTTCCAGGCGGGGTTGGATTCTGGAGCAGGCCTTGGCGTCAGTATCCCTGTCTATGTTGGCCATGGTTCCCTGATGACTGCATTGAGATACCACACACAAAAGAGTCAAGAAGATGGCACCCTGGTGATGAGGGGATTATAACTCAAGCGGCCGGCGGTACGGTGAGCAAGTGATGGCCCCTGAGAACATAAGATTTATAATTCATGTTCTCTTTAACAATACGGCATTTTTTTTTTGTTTTTTGTTTTTTTACCTGCAGATACTTAATTCCTTGGAGGACTGCTAGAGTTGGAGGACGAATCACGAGATCTCGGTCTCCACGCGGCCCCAAGGCTAAGATCAAAGTGTAGTATCTGTTCGCGGATTACTCACTGAATGATCGCCTATGGGGCCGGGATTCCTTCTCCGATACGGGCCGGCGGCAGGGATTCGTCCCTGCGCTGGTGGTATCGTGGCTACGTCTGACTAGCTATGACCAGCTTGGACAAGCTAAGACCAGCTAAGACCAGCCAAGACCAGCTATGACTAGCTAAAGCCAAAGCACTGCGACCCGGGTGAAAACTCGGGTCCATTCCCCCTCCCTTCCCACGTTAAACTCGACCTTGTGTCACAACCTGACCGTGTGGGAGGTCAAGTAAATCCCGTGTAGTATCTGTTCGCGGATTGCTCACTGAATGATCGCCTATGGGGCCGGGATTCCTTCTCCGATACAGGCCGGCGGCAGGGATTCGTCCCTGCGCTGGTAGTATCGTGGCTATGTCTGACCAGCTTGGACAAGCTATGACCAGTTAAGACCAGCCAAGACCAGCTATGACTAGCTAAAGCCAAAGCACTGCGACCCGGGTGAAAACTCGGGTCCATTCCCCCTCCCCTTCCCACGTTAAACTCCGACCTTGTGTCACAACCTGGCCCTGTGGGAGGTCAAGTAAATCCCGTGTAGTATCTGTTCGCAGATTACTCACTGAATGATCGCCTATGGGGCCGGGATTCCTTCTCCGGTACAGGCCGGCGGCAGGGATTCGTCCCTGCGCTGGTAGTATCGTGGCTACGTCTGACTAGCTATGACCAGCTCTGACCAGCTTGGACAAGCTATGACCAGCTAAGACCAGCCAAGACCAGCTATGACGAGCTAAAGCCAAAGCACTGCGACCCGGGTGAAAACTCGGGTCCATTCCCCTTCCCCTTCCCACGTTAAACTCCGACCTTGTGTCACAACCTGGCTCTGTGGGAGGTCAAGTAAATTCCGTGTAGTATCTGTTCGCAGATTACTCACTGAATGATCGCCTATGGGGCCGGGATTCCTTCTCCGATACAGGCCGGCGGCAGGGATTCGTCCCTGCGCTGGTAGTATCGGGGCTACGTCTGACTAGCTATGACCAGCTTGGACAAGCTATGACCAGCCAAGACCAGCCAAGACCAGCTATGACTAGCTAAAGCCAAAGCACTGCGACCCGGGTGAAAACTCGGGTCCATTCCCCTTCCCCTTCCCACGTTAAACTCCGACCTTGTGTCACAACCTGGCCCTGTGGGAGGTCAGGTGAATCTCGAGGACTGCTAGAGTTCTCTTTGACAACCTCGGCAACCTCGGGCATCTCGGTGGGCGATCTAATGTGTCTTGCGTTCTGGCCTTAAATTCTGGTCGTCTTCTAGGGCCCCATATACCTTTTCATCGTCGTAGATGATGGTTTTAGGTTATTTAAACACTTCTTTGATTCCATTGAGTTTGTGGCCGACGCTAAGACTCTTCGCAACAACAGCTCAAAAATTGTATTCGGAAGATATGTCTATTAATAAGCACTTGGTGCTTCAATGGTCAGAGCTGATGAGGTGTAGTACATTCTGATGGCGCTCTCGAAACGTCAATACGCTGTGATATTATGGTGCTGTTGCAACGTAAAAAGTCGGATTTATCTACGGACAAATTGTATAAACATTATGAGGTAATCTAATAAAACATCCCCTTCCAGCACACCAAAAATTTACTCCAGTCCTGGGGACCCTATTTTTGACCCAAAGTCGACCCTATTTTCTATTTATTATATAATAATATATAATTTTAATATCTTAGTTGATAAAGACCTAATAAATTTCTAACGCCCAGAGATTATTTCAAGTATTATATATAAACAATAAAATTGTAAGGCAATCGGTGAAAACATCCATCTGAAAACGTATAGGAATGGGTTCACCTATCACCCGGTTCATTATCCTCGGCAGCCTTTGGAACAGTAGTAAAGGTTTATGCTTTCTTTCAGGTTTAGGATTAGGTTTCCGGTTCCTTGTAAAGTATACTTCAACTCTATAAAAAATTGTTTCCGTACGATCAAGTTAAGCAAAATCGGGCGTACTCAGTACCAAGATGGGTGACCGCTTGGGAATACCAGGTGCTGTAAGCTTGGATGTGCGGGTGGTGTAATGAATAATGGCTCGGATTTGTTAATTGGGGAGCTGAGTTCCAATTCCAGTTGGGTTCGTTACATTCATTTACGAGCAAGTACCCTTGGGAAAGACATGAATCCATCCTTCGTCCCCCATCTGTAGGTTAATTAGTAAGACTTGTTTGCTTAAACCATTATTTTTCCCCAAACATTTCGTACAATCTAAATGTATTTTCTGGTTTCAAATTACCAGCCAAGTGTCGATAAGCTGTAGAAAACGAATCGATCAACTCTATACTTCTAAAATCTCATGAACTCTGAAATTTTAATCACTAAACATTTTTTTTATCCTAGGTTAATATTCTCCCCGGACTTTTGGAGAGGAGTAGAGGTTTAACCGTTGTTCCCTATTTTGGATTGGGCTTATTGTTCCTTCTGTAGTGTTTTCATTAGCTTTCACTCATACTAGCCCATTGCGTCTTAGTGGCATTGTCGCCTTGTTTGGGATGAGTTGATTAAAAAAAAGTGAATATTTTAGAATAAAAAATGTATGCAATTCCTAAAGCATATAAAAGTTTTAAAGAATTAATCTCATATATCCCGCCTGTGATATCATGGGTTTTATAAAAGCGGGGAAGGCGGGCCTGTTTTTGAAGTATCCGCAGTCGAGCTCTTGACACGAACCTTGTGTTTTAGCTGCTAAGCCAGCGTAATCTGTTCTTTCTTTTTTCCTGTTCTTTTCAAAATAATTCTAAGTGCGGCCAATTAACATTATCTTCTCTTGCGCTCACATTCTTACCATCATCCCTATGCAAACGAAATTATAAATATCTCTTAATTAGAATACCAAGTGCGTGGTCACAAATCGTACGAAGAACATTCTGTTCATCAATTTTCATCGCCAGTGCAGAGTATGAATCCAAATTACCAATTTCCGCATTCTACCTCCTCTCATCTATCCCTGACCCTATCAACTTTTGCCAAACCCCTGACCCTATCTACCGCATCCAACAACTTTCCCATAACCAATTCAGTGTTGATAAAGAATTTACCCCGCTTCCACCCGATGAATAATTAGCCGTGTTCTCGGATTGAACAAATGAATTTGGTCGGGCGGACTGGAAGGTGGAAGTGTTTAAGTACGGTTGGAAAAACTTATCAGCGTTTGTAGGCATTGTTAGGAGAAAGAAAACGAGCGACTAATCCCAGACACTGCTGCTATGGACATCGACCCGGACCGATTTACATTTGAACAGTGGCCAAAAAGAAGTTCTGTTCTATCAACACAAGCCTAAAAATTACCATTCTTCGAGCCAACACCGTCACCACAACTTTCATTTTCCAACGCGACGTCCAACGATTTCTGACCGTAGCCTCTGTGTCTGGAATTTACCGTGGTTCGGCTGGGGATAGATAATAGCCACACAAACACAAACAACTTCGGGTATCACGTTTCTTTAAAGAAAACTATGGCTAAAAGGGGGATGGTCTGTTGAGCCGAAACTCCGGAGTGTTGCCAGAGACACAGCGGCCGTAAAACTCATTATACGTTTGGGAAAGTTGTTTCTAGAAGCGGTTTCTTTTTTTTTGTTTTATTTCATCATTTCAACCAAGGCAAAGCAAGGCAATAAAGCCACTAAGATTCAAGAGGTTACTGAATGTAAGAGGATATGAAAAAAAAACATTATTAAGGAGAGGAACAATTAAAAGAAGAATTAAGAAGACAGAAAATAACGATTGACATTGAATTTGAATTTTTGACAGGAAAGGAACAGATTTCCACAAGCGAGAAGTGCGAGAGAAGAAACTCTTAACATAGAACTTACGGTTGCATCTAGCCATTTCAACTGTGGAATGATGAGACCTTTTGGATAAGTTTTTATTTTTTCCTTTTTTTAAATTTTTTTTGTAATCATTTCACCCCAAGCAAGGCAATAGATCCACTAGAACGGAACGGGTTACTGAGTGTGAGGGGATATGAGAAAATACTACTATTAAAGAGAGGACAATAAAAGAGTAAAAATTAAAAAGACAGAATATAACGATAGATATTGCGTTTAGATTTTATAAGATCAAATTTGATTGGGAAGCAAGATGCAGGAAGAGAGTTCCACAAGCGAGAGGTGCGTGAGAAGAAACACTTAACATAGAACTTACGGTTCTATCTAACAATTTCAGTTGTAAAATGTTGAGGCCTAGCTGCCAATCTAGTACTGCGCTTAAATTCATAAATTGTATTTAGCATCAAGTTAAGTTCATCAGAAGAATTACCATGAAAGTATTCATAGAAAAGGGACAGGAAAATCTAAATTACGGCGGTGGAAACGTTTCTGAAGGCGATATGCCAGATCAGGACCAAAAATGTTGCAGATTGTCCACTGGATTTTATCAAGAATCTTTAAATATGTGGCAGGAGCATCAGGCCAGATGTGGCAGCAATGTTCAAAGCAAGGACGATTGGTAGACTTATAAATAAGTAAGATAGATTTAGCTGATAAGAATTGTCTAACAAGACACAAGAAACTAACTTCCTTAGTAGCAGATATAGCGATGGATTCGAAATAATCTTTGCCAACAAACATTTTCAACGAATAATAGATGACAGGGAAAAAGTATGTTTCTGAAAAATTATCTCGAGAAAAAGATTTTATTTCATTTTTAGAAATTTCATCCCAACCAACATAATAAATCTACTAAGGGGTTACTAAATGTTAGAGAATATGAAAAAACAACGGAAACAAAATCAGGTAGAGACACAAGTGGTTACTGAGTCTGAAAGAATAAGAGAAAAGAAAATACTATTAAGGAGAGAGGACAATAAAAGAACAGATATTAAGAAGAGAGAAGGTAACCATTGACACGGCATTTACATTTCTGAAGATGAAATTTGTCTGGGAAAGCCAGAAGCCGGTAGACACACAAGGGGTTACTGAGTATCAGAGAATAAAAGTACAAGAATTAATAAGAGAGAAGGTAACCATTGACATTGCATTTCAATTTTTGAAGATCAAATTTAACTGGGAAAGCCAGAAGCAGGTAGAGACACAAATTGTTACTGAGTATGAGAGAATAAAAGAAGAAGAATTAAGAAGACAGAATGTAACGATTGACATTGCATTTACATTTTTGAAGATCAAATTTGACTGGGAAAGCCAGAAGCAGGTATAGTTACTCAGTACCATTTTGTGTGTCTCCCGTGGTGTGGTTTTCAGGCACTTTGCAAAGATGCCGCACTCTGGGATCGTCCCCTCCAGATATATGATATAAATAAGAGGTGTCAATGGATAGTAATGGATAGCGGCTTGGATTGAGGAATCGGAGAGCCGAGTTCGAATTCCAGTCGAATCCATTACATTCACTTACGTGCTAATACCCTTGAGAAAGGTATGAATCCTCTTCTAGATTTTCCCGGAGGAGTAATGGATAGCGGCTGGGATTGAGGAATCGGAGAGCCGAGTTCGAATTCCAGTCGAATCCATTACATTCACTTACATGCTAATATCCTTCGGAAAGGTATGAATCCTCTTCTAGATTTTCCCGGAGGAGTAATGGATAGCGGCTGGGATTGAGGAACCGGAGAGCCGAGTTCGAATTGCAGTCGAATCCATTACAGTTCTATAGCCTTGGATGGCAACTACACTAGGAGGTTTGGGGATTCGGCCCTTCAAAACATTCACCAGTACAATCGAACCACACACACACACACACACACACACATATATATATATATATATATATGTCTGTGTGTGTGTTTTATCTTAGACGACGTGTTTCGTCCTCTGAGGGTCTTTTTTAAGGCAAGGATTTTAATTTGTGACAAGTATTTATATACAAGAGCAAAATGATACGGTTTTTCTGTATAGGAGTTCTCATGACTATACATCAGGTTAGTGGAATAGTCAAGCAAATTATGGACATGTGGTGATACAATTATAAACTGAAGTGGGTATATATATATATATATATATATATATATATAGATATATATATATATATATATATATATATATATATATATATATATATATATATATATATATATATATATATATATATATATATATATATATAATAGAAATTATTAGGAGGATTTGATAATTATATTTAAGTAATTCATCGAGTCTGAAACCTCAACAGAATGCAGAAAGAACTGGACGGGCGTTTCGTCCTATATTTGGGACTCATCAGCAGTGCGCATCCACTACCGAGAATTGAAACCCTGACAGGTTGTCAAGCAAACATCATACCAACTGTTCCAACGGACCTCGGTGACGAAGCGACAGCTAATCAGACTCAATATAGCGCCGCTCGCTCACCCGTTCTACTATTACCAAGCTCTCGGTGTGTGCTGTGGTGAGTTAATTACCGACGACAGAATGACACAGAAATGGTTACCACGTTTCAAGTTCGATACGTTCGAACTCACAGACTCTCTGTTTTTCTGGCCGATCTGTTCTGTTTGACCGCGCTGAATAAAGAAAAAAGACCACTAGGAATTGGCTCAGAAGATAGCTAACTCCAATTTTACTGTCGCTCATCATCTACCCTCAACAGGCAATGTCCAGTAACACGGCGCATGAGTGCCAAACGCATTGGCCGAGAAAAACAAACCCCAGAGCTCCGCCATTGTCACCAGTTTACTCTCTTGACACCTGGACACAAAGAATGATCTCAGTTGGGAAGTTCTGCCACACCTAACATATTCTCCTGATTTAGCCCCTCCAGACTACTACCTTTTTTTTAAAAATCTCTTTCTAGCAATTTGAAGGGTGTTTCGTTCAGCAATGACGTCGAGCATATAATGTAGATTGGTGAATTTTTCGAGTCAAAAGCCGGTGATTTCTTTCGTCGAGACATTGGACAGATAGTAGATTGTTAGCAGAGGTCGGAAACATTGAAGGGAAATACATTGTTGAAAGATGCAGCAGAATGTTTAATAAATAATAAATATTCAAATAAATTATGAAAAAATGAACGTATTTATCTAACTTGGTGATATATCATTGCAGCAATAAAAAAAAAACTCAAATCATCTCGACGAAAAATGCAAACGTTCTGCGATTAGTGGGGGAAAAGTTTAGCTATAATAACCTTAAATTTCCTCTGATATTGAAAACTAGACACAATTCTATCTGACCTTAAAATATCAGCCTTACTTCATAAATCAGAAGGAGAGGTGCGACACCCGAGAAATCGAGGCACGTTGAGACGATGCAAACACTTCAACGGGAGAGACAAATTGATATGAATGTTACGCAGACGAATAAGTGAGACGAGTTAAGTCGAGACGTGAAAGTGTTTCGGTGTTTGGGGGGGGGGAGAAATTCAGATTTTAGAGTTTGTGTATTTCCGCTATGGGTTCAGTTACACACAATGAACGACGAGGAAGGAGAGAAAAAGACGGCCTCGAGTTACTGTTGAGGCGTTTTATTTGTTTGTTTTTTTAAATGAAACAAAACCGATTTCTTATCTAATGGTTGACATTTTAAGAAAAAAAAAGATTAGTCGGGAAAGAAATCTTAACAGATCTCTTTTTAAAAAATACGATCAATGGAAAGGGATGTCGAAAAAAAAGCAGGAAGAAAAATAAAGTGTTAAATAATAACAATAATAACAATAATAATAATAATAATAATAGTAATAGTGATACTGATAATAATAATAATAGTAATAGTGATACTGATGATGATGATGATGATGATGATGATGATGATGATGATAATAATAATAATAATAATAATAATAATAATAATAATAATAATACTACTACTACTGAAATCGAAATCTCAAAAATATGGCACATGGGAACATCAACAATCCCCGTTTTAGTTGGAAACCTCGAATTGGTTGGAAAATATTCCAGTAGACTAATTGAAGGGATCTCTGGAAGCCCATGCCTTAATGAAATACAAAAAACTGTTCTTACGAGTACAGCCCACACCTTACGAAAGGCTTTGTCCATGTAAACTTTTTTTTTTAGTGGAAAACGTCATGATGCCATTTCTAACCTTAGGTCCCTGGGCGGGACCCGGAAAGAAATGAGTACACATCAGAAATCAAAGGAAATATAATAATAATAATAATAATAATAATAATAATAATAATAATAATAATAATAATAATAATAATAAAAATTCACCTTGGAATTTGGATTTTTTTAAAAATTATTAGGTCATAAACGTTTGGATTTTCTTACAAATATATTTCGCGCAAGACGTGAGAAGACATCAAAGTAGCCTTTTTGTTTTCAAATTCTCTGCGTAAGTCATTTAATGAGTTTATATTTTCTCCCTATTTCTATGTGCCTTGTCCCTTCACAACATAGGGAATCATAGCTCTCTATTTGCCAAGCTTCCCTCCATTTCTATCGCCATCCATTCATACAAGCTGGTCAGGTAGGTTGCTCGAAACTAACCCCTATCAAACTTGCCCTCGATATCCCCTGTGAGGATTGAGTCTTTTAAGCCCTCTTTTCTCTCCACGTGTCCAAGAAATTTCAGTTGTCACTTTCTGAGTATAAGTTCTTTTTGTTGCTTGCACGCCCGGTCCCATGGAATTCTCAGTATCCTTCTGTAGCAACAGATTTTCTTCTCAGTTCTGGCTGATCATGACTCTCCACAGCTTCTTGTCTTTTTTTTACTCTCATCAATACTTTCTCTTTTATGGCTTTTAATTTTAGTAATTCTATTTCCGTAGTTTTACGTCGTTTTTTTTACTATCTCGTGCCACTTTAGGACAAGTGTGATTAAGGCGCTTCACAACTTCCTCTTTTTGGTTGATCTTTGACTCTACACGTCTTTCTGTTTATTGTTCGTTTACGACATATTTTTAATAGTCCATCACTTTTGTCAAGTAGGTTATACTTCTCCTTTGATGTGCCCTGTCACTGCAAGACAATGGAGATCATGGTTCTCCACATCTTCCTGATGTCATTGCTTTCAACAATATTTTCTCTGTTACAGCTCGTTTTACTTTATAGTTCTTGTTCCTCGATCCATTTACTCAAGCTTGCAAAGTAAGTTTTCACTTTTTCAATGTACTGTTTCCCTACATGATATAAACGATCATGGCTCTCCACAGTTTCCTGTCTTTTGTTGCGTTCTTTTTTGATAAATATTCCTACATATTTTTTTCTTATGTGACTATTAGTTTCTATCTCTTTTTCAAGGTGTCGTATCACTTCGGGACGTGAGAAATCATGGCTCTCCACAACTTCCTTGTCAAGCAAGTTTTTCTTTCACATTGCACCTACTGTCATGTGTTGCTACATCTGTAAGAGTTTTCATTTCCCGTTACTAGTTCCTTTTGATGTTTCCGTCCTGAGTAAGACGTTAAACTACATCCGCGTCCTGGGAAAGACGATAAACTACATCCAGCAGTAAGGCCTCTGATCATGAGGTTTTGAAGTGTGTGGAATCACCTCTTAATTGCTGGTGTTCCCAGGTCCACATTGAGCCAGGGTGGTAGAACCTGTTAGAGTCCCAGCTATGGGCAAATAGTTAACCATTACCAGCAATACTTCTTTGAAAAATAATTATTACCAGCAATACAATATTGAAAGAAAAATATAACTAAAATAGATTTTTGACAAAACAAAATATTACCAGCAATACAAAATTTAGGCATTAAATAACCCATTGAGGTTGATATGCCGTAAACCAAAATAAACCAAACCAATCTAAACCAAAGAATACATATTCTATTCATACGAATCTATCCTAAAAATGTTGTCGGCATTAAATAACCCATTGAGGTTGATATGCCGTAAACCAAAATAAACCAAACCAATCTAAACCAAAGAATACATATTCTATTCATACGAATCTATCATAAAAATGTTGTCGGCATTAAATAACCCATTGAGGTTGATATGCCGTAAACCAAAATAAACCAAACCAATCCAAACCACAGAATACATATTCTATTCATACGAATCTATCCTAAAAATGTTGTCGGCATTAAATAGCCCATTGAGGTTGATATGACATATAACAAAATAAACCAAACCAATCTAAAGCAAAGAATACATATTCTATTCATACGAATCTATCCTAAAAATGTTGTCGGCATTAAATAACCCATTGAGGTTGATATGCCGTAAACCAAAATAAACCAAAACAATCTAAACCAAAGAATACATATTCTATTCATACGAATCTATCCTAAAAATGTTGTCGGCATTAAATAACCCATTGAGGTTGATATGCCGTAAACCAAAATAAACCAAAACAATCTAAACCAAAGAATACATATTCTATTCATACGAATCTATCCTAAAAATGTTGTCGGCATTAAATAACCCATTGAGGTTGATATGCCGTAAACCAAAATAAACCAAACCAATCCAAACCACAGAATACATATTCTATTCATACGAATCTATCCTAAAAATGTTGTCGGCATTAAATAGCCCAATGAGGTTGATATGCCGTAAACCAAAATAAACCAAAACAATCTAAACCAAAGAATACATATTCTATTCATACGCATCTTTCCTAAAAATGTTGTCGGCATTAAATAACCCATTGAGGTTGATATGCCTTAAAACAAAATAAACGAAACCAATCTAAACCAAAGAAGACAAATTATATTCATACGAATCTATCCTTAAAATGTTGTCGGCAAACGTTGTGATAAATATAGCAACAAAGATGAGGAGAATAGTCCGAATAATGCAAATAGTGAAAAATAGTCATTTCCTATTAACCGAACCTTTCACTACTTCTCGTAGCTTTGGCAACAGACTCTCTCGAAATAACATGGTGTAAAGAGACCATGTTTGAAATATAGTCTTAAGGTGAGCTATATTTATGGGGTAAAGTGCTCAATATCAGAGATAGAGCGTGTGTGAATATAAAAGTGAACATAGAACTGAAAACTTAGAGGCGACAGTAATTTCATGCTAGATGCAATCGTCAGGCCACGAGTGCTGTTATTTTTCTCGGCTATTTATATTTACAGGTCAGTGGTGCATTGTGGGTACTCTATTTTGGCGGTTATTTTGCCGGAAGTCGTTTATTTGTTTATTTATTTATTTGGGTTCATTTATTTTGCTTGCTTTTATTTATTTTTTAATTTTATTTTTATTTTTATTTCTTATCTTATATATTTATTTATTTATTTTAATTTTAATCGGTGTTTTATTAACGTAGTAAAAATTTGTTCATATAGCTTATTTAATAGTTTTGTTTTTGTTTGGGAAGATAATTATAACTATTTATTCAATTTTGGGGTTGATTACTGTAGTTTAGTGTAACTATTGTTTTGGCGGGAGCGGTTTTTAATTTGTTTATTACTTCATTTATTTATTTGGATTGATTATCTTTATTTGTTTTTTTTCTAACGGTTAATTTATCGGGAGCGGTTTGTTTGTTTATTTATTTATTTTTGAACTTATACATTTATTCGAATTGTGAATTGTTTGAATGAAAATTAATCGAAAGGACAATTATATTAAATGATAATTATTCGAAATTCAAAATTCTTTACTGCAATAAAAATGTAAAAATTAAGAGAAAATCCAGAAATGATAATTATTTGAATTACAAACCTTCTAACCTTAAGTTGTATGCAAACCTGCTCTTACTTTTGCAATATGAATTTCTTGCAGGTCCTGTTCTCATTTTTTTTTCAAATATCTTTCGTTCAAATATATGAGTTTTTTAAAAAATCTTTGTTTGTTTTGTTTTGTTTTTTGTAATTTGTCTCGTGATATTTCATATTCAGTGTTACGGTCAAAAATGTCGAATCTTCGTAGATTTTATATTTTTCTTCTTCAGGATTTGTAAGCCATTCCTTGACTTTTCGTCATGTCTCAATTAATTTTCATTCACTTTTCCTTGGAACCCAGCAAGAAAGGGATTGTCATTGGTCAGGAATTAATGTAAGTATTATTCAGAGAATAGAGTCATTATATGTACAATGTAAATGTATTGCTAAATATTCGACTAAAAAAATAAAATAAAAATTAATGGAGTTTTTCATACGAAATTGTTTCATTAAAATTACGAAATTTAATTGAAAGGACAGTTTTACTAAATGAAAATTATTCGAGATGCAAAATTCTTTATTTTAATAAAAATGTCAAAATTAAAAGAGGAAATCCACAAATGATAATTATTTGAAATGCAAATATCGTTAATAAAACAATTTAGTTAGAAAACATCCTTCTAACATTGAGAATATGACAGTAAAAATGAGGATATGAGTCTGAACAATGTAAACAGAGTAAATAAGTACAATATTCATCTCAGAAATATAGACAGATCCTGAAGAAGGCCGGAGCGTACAACGGTCGAAACGTCGTCAATATGGCAATAAATATGAGGACAACAGTCCGAATAGTGTAAATATTTACAATACTTCATGTCAGAAATAGAGGCATAACCTGAAGAAGGTCTGAACTTACAACAGCCGAAACATCGTGAATGTAGCAATAAGGATGAGGACAACAGCCCGAACGATGTAATTAGTGTAAATAGTTATAAGGCCTCATATCAGAAATGCAGAAAGATGATCATTATATTTCACACTGTTTTCACTGAATCCAAGTGCATACTATTCCGACTTGGGATTGAACTCGCTAACCATATTTTTAATCCAATGATTTATCAATTTCTGTAGGACATGTCGTTCTATCGAAGGCTAGCACACCAGTCCTCCTACCAGCACAAAGACATTTCTAGGAAAAAAATAATTTCTCTGCACAATGCCAACTGGTAAATTTATCGGTGTTTTTCCCCATTCTTTCTCTAGATCGCTTCATGCAGAAAGTGGACCTCCAATCGGAACCATAAAAGTCTTGTAAACCTGAACGGAAAGCAAACTAGAAATTGGGAAAAATAAATACGATGCTTGATCGCCTCAGTTAAAAAGAAATTAAAGCCATTCAATTTAATTTCCATCCAATTAGAGAAGACAAAATATTGGAACCGTTCAAGAACAAAAATAAATATAATTAAAAGGCAAAATATTTGTGTGCAAAAGACCAAATCTGAAGGAAGATTCTTTGGGCGAATCAGATTGAGAATGGGAAAGCAAAAGCTTTCGACTAAAAAAACTTAATTCTTTATTTCTCCAAAGATCCTCATCAGTCACATGACCAAGTGGGGGTTAGGGTTAGGGTTAGGGTTAGGGTTGGTTGATATGAGGGTGAAAAATGGAGAGGTAGATTTGATTTGCACGACATAAAAAAGATAGACGTAGGTTTGGTTAAGATAGGAATCAAAATTTGGATACAGGTTTGGTTTACACTGGAGTCAAAAAGGTAAAAATACCATTAGTATTAACGAGACACACAGCGCTGAAACATAGATTTGGTATACACGAGACTCACAAAGGTGGACATAGATTTGGTATGAATGAGACTCACAAAGGTCGACATAGATTTGGTATCAACGAGACTCACAAAGGTGGGCATAGATTTAGTATCCAGTCGACTGACAAAGTTTGACATAGAGTTGTTATCTATCAGTCTCACTAAGATGGACAAAGATTTGGTATCCACGAGACTCGTAAAAGTGGACATAGTTTTGGAATACACGGAACTCACAAAGGTGTACATAGATTTGGTATCCACGACACTCACAAAGCTGTAGATAGTTTTGGTTTGCGCGCGAATCATAAAATTGGATATAGGAGTGTTTTACACAAGATTCGAAGGGCAAAGATTCGTCCGGGGAGGTTGACAGATCCCGAACCCGCTTATGCGGGTTCTAAGGGAATATTTTTGGCCGAGCCTACGGGCTCGGAGAAACCCACATTAAACTCTGCCTTGTGCCACATACATTCCTCGTGGGGGGACTGTTAAATATCGGCAGTCTGGACGCAGTGTAACCTGACAATTCAGACGGACACTTCTATCTGCTGAGTAATCACACTTTTATTTTGTATATATGTTTTGTTATTTCAATCAACTTATTCAACCGACCTTCTTCTTTCCGTGTCTTTCTTTCCGGTCCCTAACAGAGCTACAATTGGCGTAAATTGAATGAGTGATTTGTTTTCAATGACGTATCAACCTTTTCCAGCTTATTTAAATCCATAAAATATTTTAGATTTTAAAAAATTTCTTTGAGATAATAATGGTTTATTGATTAACCCATAGCTGAGGGGAGAAAAGATGTGTTCATTCTATTCACAAAGGTATTTAAAAGTACGTGAATAAAACAAAACCCACAGGGTTAGAAACTCTGTTCTTTAAACAATTCCGAGCCATTATCCATTACACCATCCACCGATCCGAACATGTTATTTTCAGTCGGTCACCCATCTAGATAATGACCTGGCTCGACGTTGCATTTACTTTGGTGCTCATACGGTTACCGGTGTTTCAACACGTTGAGCCAGAAGGAGCATGGTAAAAAAATAAAGAAAAAGAAGGGTCTTCAGCTCCTTTCTTCTTGTTCATTTGCCGTGTCTCTTCAGAACGTTGGCGATTATGGCTCTCCACAATTTCCTGTTCTTAGTAGATCTTAATAAATTTTCCTCTTTTTGTTATATCTCCTAAACCCTTTTCCGCCATGCATTTACTCAAGATCACTAATTAGGTTATGCGTTGTCTTGCTATCAATCTGTCCTGTGAGTATTTTATTTTCCAAGCCTTCTTTCCACATTATGTGCTCCAGAAATTTCGACTGTCTCTTCTTAATGTTATGGATAAGTTTCTTTTTGTTTTCCTTGTCTCTAAAACTTCCTCGTTGGTCAGATGCTTGAAACGTGGTATTGTTAACATCGTTATGTGGAAGAAAATTTCTGTTGCTGCAAGTCTCTTCATCATCTTTGAGGAGATGTGGCATTATTTACTTCTGTATATGAGGATTGATATCACGTAACAGTTCAGTTGTCTTTGTAGCGATTGTTTTCTGTTGCTTAATACTCTGCTTAGCTTTTGGAATACAACTTTGGCCACCCCAATACGTCTTCGGATCTCAGTGTCACACCTTCCTTTCTCTCTTAGAAAACATCCCATATATGTAAATCTCTGTATATGCTTGAGTTTAGTGTTCCTGATCTGTAATTTGCATTTTAGCGCTTCTTTTGGCTGGTGACCATGCATTCTATCTTCTAGTAGTTTAACATTAGTCCTTTCATGACGTTTTCTTTCAATACCTTCTGTAGGATGTTTTGTAGTTTCCTTAGCTTCTCTCCTATCAGCACTGTGTCATCTGTATATATGGTTAAGACTATGACCGCTAATACGGACATGGTAGGACTTATAATTCTCACAGAATTGCCACGCTGTATAGTTTGAATAAGTCCGGTGAGCCCTTTCTAGATCTACTGAACTCATTTTACGTTCCGTTTTCTTTAAAGAAAATCATTGTCTGTATATTTAAAATTCTACTCCAGCTTTCCATCGATGCAATTCGGCAAAGAAAGACCGATACTGAATTGGAAATTTTGTTCGAAATAATTACTACTTTTTAAATAATTACGCAAACACGTTAATAAGCTTTTTAAGCAAATACTAAAAAAAAAAAAATACAGGAATTGAGAATTAATGGAAACAATAAAATGTAGCAAGAATCAAGCAATTAAGTAGTCAATGAACAACATGCTAAAAAAATCAAATAAATCCCAATTGAATTTTTCCAAGTAATAAATAAATAGGGAGAAATATTTTGCGAATAATTTGCCTTACGTAAATCTTCAATTGGTCGCCATTTTTAAATTTTCAGTTTTACTTCTGACGTTCGCCGATTTTATTTAATTTATTTTTGCTGTTTTTGCTATCATTTTATTTGCTGGTGATATTTTTTTTCTTTCTTTACGATTTATAATTTAATTAAATTATTTATGGGTTAATCAAAACATTCATGGAAATAATTCTTCATGTAAATTCCAAGTAGTGAATAACAAGCTATGGAAAGAAAAAATATGTGTCGATAGGGATTTTTTCTTCATCGAAATTGGTAAATCGGTATTGGAGAAGACGGGGAACGGGGAGACTGTTATCTTAATATACAGTGAAGATTATTACCTTTTCTGATTCGGAAATTTAATTGGGTGATTTTTTAAATCTTCTTATTTCTTTTTCATTTTCGCTATTGATTTCATTATTTGTTTAGTTTTTTTATAAAGATTTCTTTTTTTCCCCAATCTTCCTTTCTGCATTGATTCGGATGCTTTTTCATTTTTTTTATTGAATTCATTCTTTGTTTGTTTTTTTTCCTTTCATTCATTCTTCCTTTGTAATCTCTTGTATTCGCTTTTACTGATTTTACAGAGTCTTTCTTTCTTTCTTTGTTTTGTACTTACTTCTACATTCCCTATTCAAGGTCTTTGCATAGTATTTCGTTATTCTTTCTTTCTTTCTTTCTTTCTGTCTGTCTGTCTGTCTGTCTGTCTTTGTCTTTTGTAGTTGCTTCTACATTCCCCTTTCACTGTCTTTGCATAGTATTTCTTCTTTCTTTCTTGCTTTCTTTCTTTCTTTCTTTCTTTCTTTCTTTCTTTCTTTCTTTCTTTTATACTTGCTTCTACATACACCTTTCACTGACTTTGCATAGTATTTCTTTTTTTCTCTACTTCTTTTTTCTTTCATGCTCTATATCTTTCTTTCTTTCTTTTTTTACTTGCTTCTACATTCCCTTTTCACTTTGTATAGCATTTCTTTCTTTCTTTCTGTATTTCTTCCTTTATTTCTTTCTTTATTTCTTTCTTTCATTCTATCTGTCTTTCTTTTGTACTTGCTTCTACATTACCCTTTCACTGTCTTGGCATAGTATTTCTTCCTTTCTTTCCTTCCTTCTTTCTTTCTTTCTTTCTTTCTTTCTTTCTTTCTTTCTTTGTCTTTAATACTTGTTTCATTCCTATTTCTCTCTTCTCGTTCCTAAATTATCCTTTCTTTTTCTTTCCTCTCATTTTTCCACCCCTATTCTTTTCTTTCTTTCTATTCATTCCTCTTTCATTCCTCTCATCCCTATTATATCCTTCCTTTTCTTTCCTCTCATTTTTCCACCCCTATTCTTTTCTTTCTTTCTATTCATTCCTCTTTCATTCCTCTCATCCCTATTATATCCTTCCTTTTCTTTCCTCTCATTTTTCCACCCCTATTCTTTTCTTTCTTTCTATTCATTCCTCTTTCATTCCTCTCATCCATATTATATCCTTCCTTTTCTTTCCTCTCATTTTTCCACCCCTATTCTTTTCTTTCTTTCTATTCATTCCTCTTTCATTCCTCTCATCCATATTATATCCTTCCTTTTCTTTCCTCTCATTTTTCCACCCCTATTCTTTTCTTTCTTTCTATTCATTCCTCTTTCATTCCTCTCATCCTTATTATATCCTACTTTTTCTTTCCTCTCATTTTTCCACCGCTATTCTTTTCTTTCTTTCTAATCATTCCTCTTTCATTCCTCTCATCCCTATTATATCCTACTTTTTCTTTCCTCTAATTTTTCCACCCCTATTCTTTTCTTTCTTTCTATTCATTCCTCTTTCATTCCTCTCATCCCTATTATATCCTTCCTTTTCTTTCCTCTCATTTTTCCACCCCTATTCTTTTCTTTCTTTCTATTCATTCCTCTTTCATTCCTCTCATCCCTATTATATCCTTCCTTTTCTTTCCTCTCATTTTTCCACCCCTATTCTTTTCTTTCTTTCTATTCATTCCTCTTTCATTCCTCTCATCCCTATTATATCCTACTTTTTCTTTCCTCTCATTTTTCCACCCCTATTCTTTTCTTTCTTTCTATTCATTCCTCTTTCATTCCTCTCATCCCTATTATATCCTTCCTTTTCTTTCCTCTCATTTTTCCACCCCTATTCTTTTCTTTCTTTCTATTCATTCCTCTTTCATTCCTCTCATCCCTATTATATCCTACTTTTTCTTTCCTCTCATTTTTCCACCGCTATTCTTTTCTTTCTTTCTATTCATTCCTCTTTCATTCCTCTCATCCCTATTATATCCTTCCTTTTCTTTCCTCTCATTTTTCCACCGCTATTCTTTTCTTTCTTTCTATTCATTCCTCTTTCATTCCTCTCATCCCTATTATATCCTACTTTTTCTTTCCTCTCATTTTTCCACCGCTATTCTTTTCTTTCTTTCTATTCATTCCTCTTTCATTCCTCTCATCCCTATTATATCCTTCCTTTTCTTTCCTCTCATTTTTCCACCCCTATTCTTTTCTTTCTTTCTATTCATTCCTCTTTCATTCCTCTCATCCCTATTATATCCTACTTTTTCTTTCCTCTCATTTTTCCACCGCTATTCTTTTCTTTCTTTCTATTCATTCCTCTTTCATTCCTCTCATCCCTATTATATCCTTCCTTTTCTTTCCTCTCATTTTTCCACCGCTATTCTTTTCTTTCTTTCTATTCATTCGTCTTTCATTCCTCTCATCCCTATTATATCCTACTTTTTCTTTCCTCTCATTTTTCCACCGCTATTCTTTTCTTTCTTTCTATTCATTCCTCTTTCATTCCTCTCATCCCTATTATATCCTTCCTTTTCTTTCCTCTCATTTTTCCACCCCTATTCTTTTCTTTCTTTCTATTCATTCCTCTTTCATTCCTCTCATCCCTATTATATCCTTCCTTTTCTTTCCTCTCATTTTTCCACCGCTATTCTTTTCTTTCTTTCTATTCATTCCTCTTTCATTCCTCTCATCCCTATTATATCCTTCCTTTTCTTTCCTCTCATTTTTCCACCGCTATTCTTTTCTTTCTTTCTATTCATTCCTCTTTCATTCCTCTCATCCCTATTATATCCTACTTTTTCTTTCCTCTCATTTTTCCACCGCAATTCTTTTCTTTCTTTCTATTCATTCCTCTTTCATTCCTCTCATCCCTATTATATCCTTCCTTTTCTTTCCTCTCATTTTTCCACCCCTATTCTTTTCTTTCTTTCTATTCATTCCTCTTTCATTCCTCTCATCCCTATTATATCCTACTTTTTCTTTCCTCTCATTTTTCCACCGCTATTCTTTTCTTTCTTTCTATTCATTCCTCTTTCATTCCTCTCATCCCTATTATATACTACTTTTTCTTTCCTCTCATTTTTCCACCGCTATTCTTTTCTTTCTTTCTATTCATTCCTCTTTCATTCCTCTCATCCCTATTATATCCTTCCTTTTCTTTCCTCTCATTTTTCCACCCCTATTCTTTTCTTTCTTTCTATTCATTCCTCTTTCATTCCTCTCATCCCTATTATATCCTTCCTTTTCTTTCCTCTCATTTTTCCACCCCTATTCTTTTCTTTCTTTCTATTCATTCCTCTTTCATTCCTCTCATCCCTATTATATCCTTCCTTTTCTTTCCTCTCATTTTTCCACCGCTATTCTTTTCTTTCTTTCTATTCATTCCTCTTTCATTCCTCTCATCCCTATTATATCCTTCCTTTTCTTTCCTCTCATTTTTCCACCCCTATTCTTTTCTTTCTTTCTATTCATTCCTCTTTCATTCCTCTCATCCCTATTATATCCTACTTTTTCTTTCCTCTCATTTTCCACCCCTATTCTTTTCTTTCTTTCTATTCATTCCTCTTTCATTCCTCTCATCCCTATTATATCCTTCTTTTTCTTTCCTCTCATTTTTCCACCCCTATTCTTTTCTTTCTTTCTATTCATTCCTCTTTCATTCCTCTCATCCCTATTATATCCTTCCTTTTCTTTCCTCTCATTTTTCCACCGCTATTCTTTTCTTTCTTTCTATTCATTCCTCTTTCATTCCTCTCATCCCTATTATATCCTTCCTTTTCTTTCCTCTCATTTTTCCACCCCTATTCTTTTCTTTCTTTCTATTCATTCCTCTTTCATTCCTCTCATCCCTATTATATCCTTCCTTTTCTTTCCTCTCATTTTTCCACCCCTATTCTTTTCTTTCTTTCTATTCATTCCTCTTTCATTCCTCTCATCCCTATTATATCCTTCCTTTTCTTTCCTCTCACTTTTCCACCCCAATTCTTTTCTTTCTTTCTATTCATTCCTCCTTCATTCCTCTCATCCCTATTATATCCTTCCTTTTCTTTCCTCTCATTTTTCCACCCCTATTCTTTTCTTTCTTTCTATTCATTCCTCTTTCATTCCTCTCATCCCTATTATATCCTTCCTTTTCTTTCCTCTCATTTTTCCACCCCTATTCTTTTCTTTCTTTCTATTCATTCCTCTTTCATTCCTCTCATCCCTATTATATCCTTCCTTTTCTTTCCTCTCATTTTTCCACCCCTATTCTTTTCTTTCTTTCTATTCATTCCTCTTTCATTCCTCTCATCCCTATTATATCCTACTTTTTCTTTCCTCTCATTTTTCCACCGCTATTCTTTTCTTTCTTTCTATTCATTCCTCTTTCATTCCTCTCATCCCTATTATATCCTTCCTTTTCTTTCCTCTCATTTTTCAACCCCTATTCTTTTCTTTCTTTCTATTCATTCCTCTTTCATTCCTCTCATCCCTATTATATCCTTCATTTTCTTTCCTCTCATTTTTCCACCCCTATTCTTTTCTTTCTTTCTATTCATTCCTCTTTCATTCCTCTCATCCCTATTATATCCTTCCTTTTCTTTCCTCTCATTTTTCCACCCCTATTCTTTTCTTTCTTTCTATTCATTCCTCTTTCATTCCTCTCATCCCTATTATATCCTTCCTTTTCTTTCCTCTCATTTTTCCACCCCTATTCTTTTCTTTCTTTCTATTCATTCCTCTTTCATTCCTCTCATCCCTATTATATCCTTCCTTTTCTTTCCTCTCATTTTTCCACCGCTATTCTTTTCTTTCTTTCTATTCATTCCTCTTTCATTCCTCTCATCCCTATTATATCCTTCCTTTTCTTTCCTCTCATTTTTCCACCCCTATTCTTTTCTTTCTTTCTATTCATTCCTCTTTCATTCCTCTCATCCCTATTATATCCTACTTTTTCTTTCCTCTCATTTTTCCACCCCTATTCTTTTCTTTCTTTCTATTCATTCCTCTTTCATTCCTCTCATCCCTATTATATCCTTCCTTTTCTTTCCTCTCATTTTTCCACCCCTATTCTTTTCTTTCTTTCTATTCATTCCTCTTTCATTCCTCTCATCCCTATTATATCCTTCCTTTTCTTTCCTCTCATTTTTCCACCCCTATTCTTTTCTTTCTTTCTATTCATTCCTCTTTCATTCCTCTCATCCCTATTATATCCTTCCTTTTCTTTCCTCTCATTTTTCCACCCCTATTCTTTTCTTTCTTTCTATTCATTCCTCTTTCATTCCTCTCATCCCTATTATATCCTACTTTTTCTTTCCTCTCATTTTTCCACCGCTATTCTTTTCTTTCTTTCTATTCATTCCTCTTTCATTCCTCTCATCCCTATTATATCCTTCCTTTTCTTTCCTCTCATTTTTCCACCCCTATTCTTTTCTTTCTTTCTATTCATTCCTCTTTCATTCCTCTCATCCCTATTATATCCTTCCTTTTCTTTCCTCTCATTTTTCCACCCCTATTCTTTTCTTTCTTTCTATTCATTCCTCTTTCATTCCTCTCATCCCTATTATATCCTTCCTTTTCTTTCCTCTCATTTTTCCACCCCTATTCTTTTCTTTCTTTCTATTCATTCCTCTTTCATTCCTCTCATCCCTATTATATCCTTCCTTTTCTTTCCTCTCATTTTTCCACCCCTATTCTTTTCTTTCTTTCTATTCATTCCTCTTTCATTCCTCTCATCCCTATTATATCCTTCCTTTTCTTTCCTCTCATTTTTCCACCCCTATTCTTTTCTTTCTTTCTATTCATTCCTCTTTCATTCCTCTCATCCCTATTATATCCTTCCTTTTCTTTCCTCTCATTTTTCCACCCCTATTCTTTTCTTTCTTTCTATTCATTCCTCTTTCATTCCTCTCATCCCTATTATATCCTTCCTTTTCTTTCCTCTCATTTTTCCACCCCTATTCTTTTCTTTCTTTCTATTCATTCCTCTTTCATTCCTCTCATCCCTATTATATCCTTCCTTTTCTTTCCTCTCATTTTTCCACCCCTATTCTTTTCTTTCTTTCTATTCATTCCTCTTTCATTCCTCTCATCCCTATTATATCCTTCCTTTTCTTTCCTCTCATTTTTCCACCGCTATTCTTTTCTTTCTTTCTATTCATTCCTCTTTCATTCCTCTCATCCCTATTATATCCTTCCTTTTCTTTCCTCTCATTTTTCCACCCCTATTCTTTTCTTTCTTTCTATTCATTCCTCTTTCATTCCTCTCATCCCTATTATATCCTTCCTTTTCTTTCCTCTCATTTTTCCACCCCTATTCTTTTCTTTCTTTCTATTCATTCCTCTTTCATTCCTCTCATCCCTATTATATCCTACTTTTTCTTTCCTCTCATTTTTCCACCGCTATTCTTTTCTTTCTTTCTATTCATTCCTCTTTCATTCCTCTCATCCCTATTATATCCTTCCTTTTCTTTCCTCTCATTTTTCCACCCCTATTCTTTTCTTTCTTTCTATTCATTCCTCTTTCATTCCTCTCATCCCTATTATATCCTTCCTTTTCTTTCCTCTCATTTTTCCACCCCACCCCTATTCTTTTCTTTCTTTCTATTCATTCCTCTTTCATTCCTCTCATCCCTATTATATCCTTCATTTTCTTTCCTCTCATTTTTCCACCCCTATTCTTTTCTGTCTTTCTATTCATTCCTTTTTCATTCCTCTCATCCCTATTATATCCTTACTTTTCTTTCCTCTCATTTTTCCACCCCTATTCTTTTCTGTCTTTCTATTCATTCCTCTTTCATTCCTCTCATCCCTATTATATCCTTCCTTTTCTTTCCTCTCATTTTTCCACCCCTATTCTTTTCTTTCTTTCTATTCATTCCTCTTTCATTCCTCTCATCCCTATTATATCCTTCCTTTTCTTTCCTCTCATTTTTCCACACCTATTCTTTTCTTTCTTTCTATTCATTCCTCTTTCATTCCTCTCATCCCTATTATATCCTTCCTTTTCTTTCCTCTCATTTTTCCACCCCTATTCTTTTCTTTCTTTCTATTCATTCCTCTTTCATTCCTCTCATCCCTATTATATCCTACTTTTCTTTCCTCTCATTTTTCCACCGCTATTCTTTTCTTTCTTTCTATTCATTCCTCTTTCATTCCTCTCATCCCTATTGTATCCTACTTTTCTTTCCTCTCATTTTTCCACCCCTATTCTTTTCTTTCTTTCTATTCATTCCTCTTTCATTCCTCTCATCCCTATTATATCCTTCCTTTTCTTTCCTCTCATTTTTCCACCCCTATTCTTTTCTTTCTTTCTATTCATTCCTCTTTCATTCCTCTCATCCCTATTATATCCTTCCTTTTCTTTCCTCTCATTTTTCCACCCCTATTCTTTTCTTTCTTTCTATTCATTCCTCTTTCATTCCTCTCATCCCTATTATATCCTTCCTTTTCTTTCCTCTCATTTTTCCACCCCTATTCTTTTCTTTCTTTCTATTCATTCCTCTTTCATTCCTCTCATCCCTATTATATCCTTCCTTTTCTTTCCTCTCATTTTTCCACCCCTATTCTTTTCTTTCTTTCTATTCATTCCTCTTTCATTCCTCTCATCCCTATTATATCCTTCCTTTTCTTTCCTCTCATTTTTCCATCCCTATTCTTTTCTTTCTTTCTATTCATTCCTCTTTCATTCCTCTCATCCCTATTATATCCTTCCTTTTCTTTCCTCTCATTTTTCCACCCCTATTCTTTTCTTTCTTTCTATTCATTCCTCTTTCATTCCTCTCATCCCTATTATATCCTTCCTTTTCTTTCCTCTCATTTTTCCATCCCTATTCTTTTCTTTCTTTCTATTCATTCCTCTTTCATTCCTCTCATCCCTATTATATCCTTCCTTTTCTTTCCTCTCATTTTTCCACCCCTATTCTTTTCTTTCTTTCTATTCATTCCTCTTTCATTCCTCTCATCCCTATTATATCCTTCCTTTTCTTTCCTCTCATTTTTCCACCCCTATTCCTTTCTTTCTTTCTATTCATTCCTCTTTCATTCCTCTCATCCCTATTATATCCTTCCTTTTCTTTCCTCTCATTTTTCCACCCCTATTCTTTTCTTTCTTTCTATTCATTCCTCTTTCATTCCTCTCATCCCTATTATATCCTACTTTTCTTTCCTCTCATTTTTCCACCGCTATTCTTTTCTTTCTTTCTATTCATTCCTCTTTCATTCCTCTCATCCCTATTATATCCTTCCTTTTCTTTCCTCTCATTTTTCCACCCCTATTCTTTTCTTTCTTTCTATTCATTCCTCTTTCATTCCTCTCATCCCTATTATATCCTTCCTTTTCTTTCCTCTCATTTTTCCACCCCTATTCTTTTCTTTCTTTCTATTCATTCCTCTTTCATTCCTCTCATCCCTATTATATCCTTCATTTTCTTTCCTCTCATTTTTCCACCCCTATTCTTTTCTGTCTTTCTATTCATTCCTTTTTCATTCCTCTCATCCCTATTATATCCTTACTTTTCTTTCCTCTCATTTTTCCACCCCTATTCTTTTCTGTCTTTCTATTCATTCCTCTTTCATTCCTCTCATCCCTATTATATCCTTCCTTTTCTTTCCTCTCATTTTTCCACCCCTATTCTTTTCTTTCTTTCTATATTCCTCTTTCATTCCTCTCATCCCTATTATATCCTTCCTTTTCTTTCCTCTCATTTTTCCACCGCTATTCTTTTCTTTCTTTCTATTCATTCCTCTTTCATTCCTCTCATCCCTATTATATCCTTCCTTTTCTTTCCTCTCATTTTTCCACCCCTATTCTTTTCTTTCTTTCTATTCATTCCTCTTTCATTCCTCTCATCCCTATTATATCCTACTTTTTCTTTCCTCTCATTTTTCCACCGCTATTCTTTTCTTATTTTCTATTCATTCCTCTTTCATTCCTCTCATCCCTATTATATCCTTCCTTTTCTTTCCTCTCATTTTTCCACCCCTATTCTTTTCTTTCTTTCTATTCATTCCTCTTTCATTCCTCTCATCCCTATTATATCCTTCCTTTTCTTTCCTCTCCTTTTTCCACCCCTATTCTTTTCTTTCTTTCTATTCATTCCTCTTTCATTCCTCTCATCCCTATTATATCCTTCCTTTTCTTTCCTCTCATTTTTCCACCCCTATTCTTTTTTTTCTATCTATTCATTCCTCTTTCATTCCTCTCATCCCTATTATATCCTTCCTTTTCTTTCCT
Source organism: Acanthosepion esculentum (assembly GCA_964036315.1). Classification (NCBI taxonomy): domain Eukaryota; kingdom Metazoa; phylum Mollusca; class Cephalopoda; order Sepiida; family Sepiidae; genus Acanthosepion; species Acanthosepion esculentum. Next base: position 84,171,248 of record OZ038511.1, on the reverse strand, counting down.
CTCATTTTTCCACCGCTATTCTTTTCTTTCTTTCTATTCATTCCTCTTTCATTCCTCTCATCCCTATTATATCCTACTTTTTCTTTCCTTTCATTTTTCCACCGCTATTCTTTTTTTTCTTTCTATTCATTCCTCTTTCATTCCTCTCATCCCTATTATATCCTTCCTTTTCTTTCCTCTCATTTTTCCACCCCTATTCTTTTCTTTCTTTCTATTCATTCCTCTTTCATTCCTCTCATCCCTATTATATCCTTCCTTTTCTTTCCTCTCATTTTTCCACCCCTATTCTTTTCTTTCTTTCTATTCATTCCTCTTTCATTCCTCTCATCCCTATTATATCCTTCCTTTTCTTTCCTCTCATTTTTCCACCCCTATTCTTTTCTTTCTTTCTATTCATTCCTCTTTCATTCCTCTCATCCCTATTATATCCTTCCTTTTCTTTCCTCTCATTTTTCCACCCCTATTCTTTTCTTTCTTTCTATTCATTCCTCTTTCATTCCTCTCATCCCTATTATATCCTTCCTTTTCTTTCCTCTCATTTTTCCACCCCTATTCTTTTCTTTCTTTCTATTCATTCCTCTTTCATTCCTCTCATCCCTATTATATCCTTCCTTTTCTTTCCTCTCATTTTTCCACCCCTATTCTTTTCTTTCTTTCTATTCATTCCTCTTTCATTCCTCTCATCCCTATTATATCCTTCCTTTTCTTTCCTCTCATTTTTCCATCCCTATTCTTTTCTTTCTTTCTATTCATTCCTCTTTCATTCCTCTCATCCCTATTATATCCTTCCTTTTCTTTCCTCTCATTTTTCCACCCCTATTCTTTTCTTTCTTTCTATTCATTCCTCTTTCATTCCTCTCATCCCTATTATATCCTTCCTTTTCTTTCCTCTCATTTTTCCATCCCTATTCTTTTCTTTCTTTCTATTCATTCCTCTTTCATTCCTCTCATCCCTATTATATCCTTCCTTTTCTTTCCTCTCATTTTTCCACCCCTATTCTTTTCTTTCTTTCTATTCATTCCTCTTTCATTCCTCTCATCCCTATTATATCCTTCCTTTTCTTTCCTCTCATTTTTCCACCCCTATTCCTTTCTTTCTTTCTATTCATTCCTCTTTCATTCCTCTCATCCCTATTATATCCTTCCTTTTCTTTCCTCTCATTTTTCCACCCCTATTCTTTTCTTTCTTTCTATTCATTCCTCTTTCATTCCTCTCATCCCTATTATATCCTACTTTTTCTTTCCTCTCATTTTTCCACCGCTATTCTTTTCTTATTTTCTATTCATTCCTCTTTCATTCCTCTCATCCCTATTATATCCTTCCTTTTCTTTCCTCTCATTTTTCCACCCCTATTCTTTTCTTTCTTTCTATTCATTCCTCTTTCATTCCTCTCATCCCTATTATATCCTTCCTTTTCTTTCCTCTCCTTTTTCCACCCCTATTCTTTTCTTTCTTTCTATTCATTCCTCTTTCATTCCTCTCATCCCTATTATATCCTTCCTTTTCTTTCCTCTCATTTTTCCACCCCTATTCTTTTTTTTCTATCTATTCATTCCTCTTTCATTCCTCTCATCCCTATTATATCCTTCCTTTTCTTTCCTCTCATTTTTCCACCGCTATTCTTTTCTTTCTTTCTATTCATTCCTCTTTCATTCCTCTCATCCCTATTATATCCTACTTTTTCTTTCCTTTCATTTTTCCACCGCTATTCTTTTTTTTCTTTCTATTCATTCCTCTTTCATTCCTCTCATCCCTATTATATCCTTCCTTTTCTTTCCTCTCATTTTTCCACCCCTATTCTTTTCTTTCTTTCTATTCATTCCTCTTTCATTCCTCTCATCCCTATTATATCCTTCCTTTTCTTTCCTCTCATTTTTCCACCCCTATTCTTTTCTTTCTTTCTATTCATTCCTCTTTCATTCCTCTCATCCCTATTATATCCTTCCTTTTCTTTCCTCTCATTTTTCCACCCCTATTCTTTTCTTTCTTTCTATTCATTCCTCTTTCATTCCTCTCATCCCTATTATATCCTTCCTTTTCTTTCCTCTCATTTTTCCACCCCTATTCTTTTCTTTCTTTCTATTCATTCCTCTTTCATTCCTCTCATCCCTATTATATCCTTCCTTTTCTTTCCTCTCATTTTTCCACCCCTATTCTTTTCTTTCTTTCTATTCATTCCTCTTTCATTCCTCTCATCCCTATTATATCCTTCCTTTTCTTTCCTCTCATTTTTCCACCCCTATTCTTTTCTTTCTTTCTATTCATTCCTCTTTCATTCCTCTCATCCCTATTATATCCTTCCTTTTCTTTCCTCTCATTTTTCCATCCCTATTCTTTTCTTTCTTTCTATTCATTCCTCTTTCATTCCTCTCATCCCTATTATATCCTTCCTTTTCTTTCCTCTCATTTTTCCACCCCTATTCTTTTCTTTCTTTCTATTCATTCCTCTTTCATTCCTCTCATCCCTATTATATCCTTCCTTTTCTTTCCTCTCATTTTTCCATCCCTATTCTTTTCTTTCTTTCTATTCATTCCTCTTTCATTCCTCTCATCCCTATTATATCCTTCCTTTTCTTTCCTCTCATTTTTCCACCCCTATTCTTTTCTTTCTTTCTATTCATTCCTCTTTCATTCCTCTCATCCCTATTATATCCTTCCTTTTCTTTCCTCTCATTTTTCCACCCCTATTCCTTTCTTTCTTTCTATTCATTCCTCTTTCATTCCTCTCATCCCTATTATATCCTTCCTTTTCTTTCCTCTCATTTTTCCACCCCTATTCTTTTCTTTCTTTCTATTCATTCCTCTTTCATTCCTCTCATCCCTATTATATCCTACTTTTTCTTTCCTCTCATTTTTCCACCGCTATTCTTTTCTTTCTTTCTATTCATTCCTCTTTCATTCCTCTCATCCCTATTATATCCTTCCTTTTCTTTCCTCTCATTTTTCCACCCCTATTCTTTTCTTTCTTTCTATTCATTCCTCTTTCATTCCTCTCATCCCTATTATATCCTTCCTTTTCTTTCCTCTCATTTTTCCACCCCTATTCTTTTCTTTCTTTCTATTCATTCCTCTTTCATTCCTCTCATCCCTATTATATCCTTCATTTTCTTTCCTCTCATTTTTCCACCCCTATTCTTTTCTGTCTTTCTATTCATTCCTTTTTCATTCCTCTCATCCCTATTATATCCTTCCTTTTCTTTCCTCTCATTTTTCCACCCCTATTCTTTTCTGTCTTTCTATTCATTCCTCTTTCATTCCTCTCATCCCTATTATATCCTTCCTTTTCTTTCCTCTCATTTTTCCACCCCTATTCTTTTCTTTCTTTCTATTCATTCCTCTTTCATTCCTCTCATCCCTATTATATCCTTCCTTTTCTTTCCTCTCATTTTTCCACCGCTATTCTTTTCTTTCTTTCTATTCATTCCTCTTTCATTCCTCTCATCCCTATTATATCCTTCCTTTTCTTTCCTCTCATTTTTCCACCCCTATTCTTTTCTTTCTTTCTATTCATTCCTCTTTCATTCCTCTCATCCCTATTATATCCTACTTTTTCTTTCCTCTCATTTTTCCACCGCTATTCTTTTCTTATTTTCTATTCATTCCTCTTTCATTCCTCTCATCCCTATTATATCCTTCCTTTTCTTTCCTCTCATTTTTCCACCCCTATTCTTTTCTTTCTTTCTATTCATTCCTCTTTCATTCCTCTCATCCCTATTATATCCTTCCTTTTCTTTCCTCTCATTTTTCCACCCCTATTCTTTTCTTTCTTTCTATTCATTCCTCTTTCATTCCTCTCATCCCTATTATATCCTTCCTTTTCTTTCCTCTCATTTTTCCACCCCTATTCTTTTTTTTCTTTCTATTCATTCCTCTTTCATTCCTCTCATCCCTATTATATCCTTCCTTTTCTTTCCTCTCATTTTTCCACCGCTATTCTTTTCTTTCTTTCTATTCATTCCTCTTTCATTCCTCTCATCCCTATTATATCCTACTTTTTCTTTCCTTTCATTTTTCCACCGCTATTCTTTTTTTTCTTTCTATTCATTCCTCTTTCATTCCTCTCATCCCTATTATATCCTTCCTTTTCTTTCCTCTCATTTTTCCACCCCTCTTCTTTTCTTTCTTTCTATTCATTCCTCTTTCATTCCTCTCATCCCTATTATATCCTACTTTTTCTTTCCTCTCATTTTCCACCCCTATTCTTTTCTTTCTTTCTATTCATTCCTCTTTCATTCCTCTCATCCCTATTATATCCTTCCTTTTCTTTCCTCTCATTTTTCCACCCCTATTCTTTTCTTTCTTTCTATTCATTCCTCTTTCATTCCTCTCATCCCTATTATATCCTTCCTTTTCTTTCCTCTCATTTTTCCACCCCTATTCTTTTCTTTCTTTCTATTCATTCCTCTTTCATTCCTCTCATCCCTATTATATCCTTCCTTTTCTTTCCTCTCATTTTTCCACCCCTATTCTTTTCTTTCTTTCTATTCATTCCTCTTTCATTCCTCTCATCCTTATTATATCCTTCCTTTTCTTTCCTCTCATTGTTCCACCCCTATTCTTTTCTTTCTTTCTATTCATTCCCCTTTCATTTCTCTCATCCCTATTATATCCTTCCTTTTCTTTCCTCTCATTTTTCCACCCCTATTCTTTTCTTTCTTTCTATTCATTCCTCTTTCATTCCTCTCATCCCTATTATATCCTACTTTTTCTTTCCTCTCATTTTTCCACCGCTATTCTTTTCTTTCTTTCTATTCATTCCTCTTTCATTCCTCTCATCCCTATTATATCCTTCCTTTTCTTTCCTCTCATTTTTCCACCCCTATTCTTTTCTTTCTTTCTATTCATTCCTCTTTCATTCCTCTCATCCCTATTATATCCTTCCTTTTCTTTCCTCTCATTTTTCCACCCCTATTCTTTTCTTTCTTTCTATTCATTCCTCTTTCATTCCTCTCATCCCTATTATATCCTTCCTTTTCTTTCCACTCATTTTTCCACCGCTATTCTTTTCTTTCTTTCTATTCATTCCTCTTTCATTCCTCTCATCCCTATTATATCCTTCCTTTTCTTTCCTCTCATTTTTCCACCCCTATTCTTTTCTTTCTTTCTATTCATTCCTCTTTAATTCCTCTCATCCCTATTATATCCTTCCTTTTCTTACCTCGCCTTTTCCCACCCCATCCAGTTCTTTCTATCCATTCATTCTTCCTATTTTTTTATTTTTCTTAATCTTTTTTCATTCGTATTCATTCTTCTCCTGTTTTTCATGTTCCTTCCTTCCTTCCTTCCTTCCTTCCTTCCTTCCTTCCTTCTTTTCCTCTCCACTCCACTTCATTCTGCCTTTTTCTTTTCTCTTTCTACTTCCCTCTTCTTTCCTCTTCTATCTTTCATCTTTCATTTTTCCTTTTTCTTCTTTCTTTCGTAATTGTCTTCTTTATATTTATTTTTCTCACCTTTCTGTCTTCATTCCTTTTCTCTTCTCATTTCCTTCTTCTCTTTCTAAAAAAACATCCGAATCTTATTGAAGTCTGATATTGATCCAGCAAATAATTATATTCCCCAAGAAACAAATCCAATATTATTAAGACGAACAATGTTGTCTAAACCCAGTCACAAGATTCCAGAGATTTGCAATAATTCAGGCGAAAGGTTTATTAAATCCTTCCCCGACAATTATTTTTGGGCCAAAAAAAGTTCATTTTTAGATGAATTTTTATTTGTATTTAATATAGTACTTAAGAAACTGAGTCAGCTTGAAGAACCCGAGCGATGCTTAATACATCTACCAGATTCATGAGCTGACTATTGGACTCGTTCCCAGTTCAGAAGGGTATAAAAAGAATCAAGATCGACGTATAAACACGTCTGTGGCTGGGTTCTGAATCAATGATATTGCTTTTAAATTTACATTTTCACTTCGTAACAACAAATATGTGTGTGTGTGTGTTTTTTTTAAAATAAAGTTTTATGTGATTGCACGAGTCTTCTTCTATGTGCTGTTTGTGTGGTCATATCTCTCCACAGCTTTCCGTCTTTTGTAGCTATTGGCATCATTTGTTTTCCACCGTCCCTCAAACACGCTGTTCAGTCATTTATCTAGACAAATGTCTCATACAGCTTAATATCTGTTTCCTACTGTTCCTTTTGCATTTAATATTTCCTGTGAGTGTCAAATTCTCCAAGCTTTCTTTCCTTATTATGTCTCCCAGAAATCTCTATGTGATTCTAAATATAAGCGTACTTTTTGGGTTCTATTTTCCGTAAAGCTTTGTCGTTAATCATATGTGCAGTCCATGATATTCTCAGCATCCTTCTGCAGAGCATTTCTTCATCTGCGAGGAGATTCTCCAGCATTCACCGCTCCATAGTAAGATTTAAGCATTTTTTGTTTTTAAGATTTTCCTCTTACTTAATACTTTCCTTAAGTTTTTCTCTATCCCAATCCGACTTCGAATGTCGGTGTTGCGCTTTTTCGTCCTATCTTGAAACACTTCATAGACATTTAACGTTTTGTATTTGCTTGATTATGGCATCTCCAATTTCTAATGAGCATTTTAAACTCTTTTTTTACACTATTTACATTATTCGGACTATAATCATCTTCCCAGGTAGTAGCTATGGGCAAATAGTTAACCCCGACACTGGGGTAAAAACACCACGAACGTGTAAAGATAGGTTTTAATACCAGAAATACTGTGTAAAAGATTATTTCCATAAATACATTTTTGAAGAAAAAACTATTACCAACAATATGTTTTTCAAAAAGAATCACTAGCAATATATTAAAAAAAAATATTACCATTTTTGAGGAAAAAATATTACCAGCAATACTTTTTACCATTTTCGAAGGAAAATATATTACCAGAAAATAGATTTTTGACAAAACAAAATATTAGCAGCAATGCAAATTTTGTTGGCACTAAATAATCCATTGAGGTTAATATGCAGTAAAACAAAAAAACAACCAAAACAGACCAGGGATTTTAACGTCGCTATTTGAACCATGGCAACATGTGACGTGGTCCAATGACTTATATTTCCAGGTGTTTTTGCTGGTGGTAAGTTTTATTAGTGGAGCAAGATGCAATGAGGCGATGGACTCGGGTTTTAACCGGGCACCCTTTGCACCCTTTGGTGGCACTTTCATCATTTTGTGGCGTGTATTGACATGGCATTCGTTAGGCCCACTCCTCTTTCTACCTATGTCAATGGCCGATTAGTCACACAGTTTCGTGATCATTAGGGTCTTCAGGGTGCCCAGTAAAAAAAGCGGCAAATTTATCATCACTATTCTATCTTTGTGGAATAATTAACCTTGAATAATCTTGAATACATTTTTTGAATATTCATGACCTTGAATAATCATTCGACTGTCGCGTAATTACTTAACTCTGATTGGCTCTTTTATAATTGCTGCTCGATCTTGTGACTCGTCATTTAAATGTTATTTGTAGGCAACTTTCATTCTTCCTTCTGCCCTTCTCGTATGGCTGATGTTAAGCGTCAAGTTAATGTACTTTACAAAGAAAAACATCCGATATAGGGATTGCCGAAAAGTACATAATTCTTCCTGATTTTTTTCTGTCAAATCAGTCATCAACAGTTTTCAACGGTTGTCTGGCGTCTTTCTGAATTTACCGTTTTTTTCTTCTTTTTTTTTTACTGGGAAACCTGTATATACCACACACCCACCAAACCTTTCGCTCAAGATAAACCTTTCCGAAACAGAAACTAGGAAACCAACAATAACACTGAATTCACTGTGTGGAGCGTTGGCCAAACGATTTAAATCCGTCTAAATACCGATTTACTTCTGAATCTGTATCGATGAGGCGACATTTCCCTGACCCAAAAGCAGATTGCGGGGATAAATTTCACCAACTTCCAAACAAAACTCTTTTCCTTTAACCACCGTATTGAAGTATTTCTGCTTGCCATCAGCATGGTTTACGATACAGCTATGGAAAGTATCATCCAGCGCTTTTCTCGGGCTTATATTTATCCACCGACTTGAAGTGGAGCGACTACACAATATCAATAGCTGCATCTAAGGCAAGAAAATTTGGGTCACTTTGCCGTGACAAAAGATTTTTTCTTGTCAGAATCCATCTTGCATATTTACAAATTTAACATTCGTCGTGCATTTAATATTGTTGCCATATATGGTCTTGTGCTCCTGCTATTCATTTTGATGTTCTTGACAAAATCCAAAGAAGGATTCGGCATTTCATTTTCGGTCACTTTCTCACAGATGTGATGTGGTCCCTCTGTCTTTTCAGCAAAAAATCCCATGGCAATTGCTCTACCAAGCTTTTTTCCCGGGTTTCAGGATTACAGGAATTTCTTACTAGATTGGAAACTAGGTCCCACCCATTTATTTTTGAAATGGCTAAATGCAACCAACATTTCAACTCCAACTGTTTCTTTTCTCGCACTTTCCGCCTGTGGACCGTCCTGGGTAAGACGTTAAACTACATCCACGTCCTGGGTAAGACGATAAACTACGTTCAGCAAAGGCCCCTGATCAGGAGGTTTTGAGGAGCGTGGAACCACCGCTTAATTGCTGGTGTTCCAAGGTCCACCCTGACCCGGAGTCGTAGCACCTGATAGGGTCCCAGCTATGGGCAAATATTTAACTATTACCAGCAATACTTTTTTGGAGAAATTATTACCAGCAATACAATTCCGAAGGAAAAATATTAACAGAAACAGATTTTTGACAAAACAAAATATTACCAGCAATAAAGAATTTTATTGGCATTGAGTACCCCATTGGGGTTGGTGTGCCGTGGGACAAAATAAACGAAACCAATCTAAAACAAATAATACATATTCTATTCATACGAAGCTATCATAAAAATGTTGTCGGCATTAAAAACCAAAATAAACCAAACCAAACCCACTTGCTGGAAATCCCAAACGTTTACTTGCTACCTGATAAATACAATCTTCAATAATTTAAATGCAATGTTAATCACTATCTTATATATATATATATATATATATATATATATATATATATATATATATATATATATATATATATATATATATATATATATATATATATAAACCAATTGAAAATTAACCCAACGACCGCCTTCGTTATTCGTTATATTTGTACTTTCACTGGCGGAAGCATGCTTGTCCTTTTTTATAGCAAGGTCCTCCAAATAGATGTGGCGCTTAAAGTACGGACAACAATTCTATCTTCCCTACATTGGGATCAAAGAACACAACGTGGGCAGAAAGGTGAAAGAACGAAGCGGTCAACAGATAACCATCAGTTGACCGGTGCCAGTGCTGACCAGTGTGGAAACAACCCAGAATTGAGTTGGGCCTGCCGTGTCATAAGCCTACAATGTCTCTGTGCTGATGTTTCTGTCGTGCTCTTGCGAGACATCGGTTGTGTATCGCAAGCACTTAAACGCCGTGGAGAAAAACCACCGAAGAGAGATACGTTGTATGCGCTGGGAAAAGATCAATGAAATGCGCATCGATACGCAAATTCATCTCCATATTCGCCTTTGATGATAGCTTAATACCCAAACCAATGCTCTCCAGCGAGTTTTTCTACGGTACTCGAGCCCAACCTGAACAAGGAAACATTTAATGAGCTGTTTAAACATGTTTCTCGAAGTTTGCCATATAGATCCTGAGTAGGAAACTGCTGCGTGTCATCGATATAAGTGGCGAAGAACAAATCATGACGGTACACGATCTTCCAAGAATATGCAATGAGTATAACGAAAAGAAGTACAATTTAAGTATCACGCTTAAATTCATATCGGTAAAAGGTAAGATGATCTTCCAAGAACAACCACTTGGGTTTTTAATTGTTTCACCCCAAGCAAGGTTATTGTTATGGGTCCTTACCTATAACTACAGAATGAACTCCGCCCAACACTATGTATACTACGCCTCTCAAGCGAGAGAGACGAATCGAGTCGAGCCGATAGTAGTTCACTCCAAACCAGACTGACAGTCATACTAAAAGCTTCCACATCTTGTATTATGATTCCGTGTAATATATCTTTGTTATTTCTATTCTTGTGTTCGTGTTGCTCTTCCTTGGTCCTAAGCTGGACCATAACACTTTCTTTCTACACTTTTCCTTCAGCTGCTCTTTTATTTCTTTCTTTATTTCTTCCTTTCTTTCTTTCTTTCTTTCTTTCTTTCTTTCTGTTATGGGTCCTTACCTATAACTACAGAATGAACTCTTCCTAACACTATGTATACTACGCCTCTCAAGAGAGAGGGACGAATCGAGTCGAGCCGCAGAATCTGACTGTGCGCGACTCCTGTCGAACTCTGAGCTTTGGCAGAGAGGAACCCGGACGAGGCTTTGCCGAAGGGCGAAGTTTCGTCCGGGGTGGTAGACAAGCCCTGAACCCGTTTATACGGGTTCTTAAGGGAGTATTTTTGGCCGAGCTTACGGGCTCGGAGAAACCTACGTTAAACTCGGCCTTGTGCCACATACTTTCTTCGTGGGGAGGACTGTTAAATATTGAATCGAGTCGAGCCGATAGTAGTTCATTCCAAACCAGACTGACAGTCATACTAGCACCTTCCACATCTTGTATCATTATTCCGTGTAATATACCTTCGTTATTTCCACTCTTGTGTTCGTGTGGTTCTTCCTTGGTCCTAACCTGGGCCATAACAGTTATAATGCCACTAAGACACAGGATTTCCAGGGAGTGAAAGCGAATGAGTCGGCTTTATTGGAGAGGATTGAGGAAAGGATAAATAAGGAACAGTGTTAAAAAATGAAGCAGATGGCGATTGCTGTTGCATTTAATTTTTTGAGGATTTTTATCAGGGAAGCAAGAAATCAAAAGAGCGTTCTACAGAGGGAATTAAACAAAGTGGCGTTTGCATTTAGCTAGTTTAACCGTAAAATGGCGAGACCTAATTTCCAATCAAGTAGCACGTTTAAATTCATATCGTCGGCTCACGGAAAAAAAAGTTCATCAGAACAGTTTCCATGTAAATATTTGTAGAAAAGACAAGATAATGACATGTCACGTCGGTGAGAAAGTGTCTGCAGTCGAGATCTTTCTTTTTTTCTGCTATTACAGACCCTTTTTGTTTTTTTGTTTTTTCAAGATATACATAAGGAGAACCCGACCAGATATGGCAACAGTAAATTTGGTCAAATGTCAAATGTGCAGCTGGAAAAGAGGAAATCATTGATCCAGTAATCTATCAATTTAAGAATGTGACAGAAGATGTCTCTCCTAATGTTTGGGATAAGGGGAAATGTTTTTTATAAAACGTTGCACATGGGGCTCAGATAGAAATATCTTCAGATCTGAAGCCTCCGACTACAACTAGAATTATGTTGTCTTCATGCGCCATATTTTTCAGATTTCTACTTGAAGATCCTTGTATTTCGATAAGTTTTTGAAGATCTTCGGAGATACATTACAATCTGTAAGAACTGCTATGCCAATAAGAAAACACATTCAGTTTTTTGGTCTTGTATCACGATGCCTCTGCGATTAACTTTGCTTGTTCTGTCTGTGTGTATTGCAGAGTCCTATAAAAATGTTACAGGCCCTGTATCTGTCACCAGGTCTGGGGGATGCTCATAGAAGCTTTTTTTTTGTAATTTCCTTCCCATAAAAGAAACATATTTTCCAATGCAGATATTGTTCGAATCTCTCATGCCGAGTTTTATATTCAATGGATGCTAACAGAGTGCAACCGGATACAAGATGGTCATTTGTTTCTGAAAGTTTATCACAGAATCTGCATTTGGGGTTAGCACAATTTTTTTAGCATGGGTGTTTGGTAATTTCTAGTTAACATGCATTGATCCTGTACAGCAAGAATAAGACATTCTGTTTTAGCTTTTAATCCTGCATTATGTAAATCCTTACGTCTATTATTATTATTATTATTATTTATTATTATTATTATTATCATTATTATTATTATTATTATTATTATTATCATTATTATTATTATTATTATTATCATTATTATTCACTGATATTTCAGACGAGTGGTAGATATTACCGAAATGAAGCTTATGTAATAGTAAGTCTCTACTTTAGGCCAATTTTGTCAATTGCTTTTCTTTGTTTCTCTTTTTTTCTTTTCTTCTCTTTCGTCTTCCTGCTCTTTATGGGCGTCCCATTTTTTTATTTGTTTTTTTTAAAATTTATACTAGACTTTTTCGTTTTATTTCATTCATTTATTTATTTATTCATTCATTCTTTGTTTGTTTCTTTCTTTCTTTCTTTTTTCTTTCTTTCTTTCTTTCTTTCTTTCTTTCTTTCTTTCTTTCTTTCTTTCCCTACTCCTTGTTTCATCTTCTTTCATGCTCGCGTTGTTGTTCACACTATTGTCTTTCTTTCTTTCTTTCTTTCTTTCTTTCTTTCTTTCTTTCTTTCTTTCTTTCTTTCTTTCTTTCTTTCTTGCAACTTATACTCTTTCACATTACTCTTCCGATACAAGCTTGCTTCTTTCTTTCTTTCTTTCTTTCTTTCTTTCTTTCGTTCTTTCGTTTCTTATTTCTTTCTTTCTTTTTCTTCAGGCAATATTCCTACCTCATTTTATTTTTCATTTTACGTGTTTCTCTTTCTTTTTCGTTCTTTTTTCTTTTCTTTTCCTTTCTGTTCGTCCCTTTTCCATCTACTTCTCTATCTTTCTTTCTTCATATTTCCTTCATTCTTTCCCATAATTCTACATTTTCTATTTTGTGTTACTCCATCATTTTCTTCTGTTTATATTCTCCTGCCAAGGGACATTTCTCTTTCTTTATTCTTTATTTGTTCCTTTCCTTTTTCTCTCAGACTTTCTTCATCATTTTACGCGATTCCATCTCCCATTTTCTTCATTATTTTATTATATTTTCCTTTCTCCGTTACTTTCTGTCTTTCTACCTCCTTTGTTCCACTCTCCGAACTTTCTCCTAAATGGCGCTCGCGTCGAACGCATATTTCCTTCGTTAACACCCTCCCCCCAAAAATCCTACTTCAATTCCTGGTTCGATCTTTCATACCCTTTACCCACGCCTAACCTCTTCCATTACTTTTTCATAAATCAAATTATTTCAAAACCCGCTAAGAACCTCTCCGTCTTAAATTCCAAGAATTTCAAAATGGAGATTTTTCCGTTTCTTCGATAAATCAAACTTAAACCACGTTAACCAACCAGTGGATTTCCTTCGTCAAAAAAGGGCTTCCATTTAACATGCGCGTTATTTGCTAATCTTAATCTCATAATCTTCTTTTATCTTTGTCTGGCTGCCAATTGATTCGATTATTTTCCCCTTTCCGTGACGACGAATAACTTGTTTTACAACCCCTGAGCATATCTGTTCGCATATTACGTTAAAACACTTTATACTCAGCTGATCAACGTCAACATCTTTTTATAACATCTTTGTCATCAACAAAAGCACATATGTCGTCTGTGTTATTGTTGGCGTTTCTTCTACTGCAGGCATTTTCTGTTGTTTGCCTAGTGTTTATATAAGCTGCTCAATTTAGGGGCGCTAATATTATTGTTCATCGAATTATTTTAATAACATCAGAAAATAATAAAGTTATAAGAATAATTTTATCTTGAATTGTTATTAGATAAAGCATTGTCAGGCATAATTTTTTTTATCTAGCCTTTCTTTAAATTACACTGTTTTATTTATATTTGTCAAATTACTAGTAATTATATAATATTAAATTTTAACCTTTTTTTCTTTAATTTTTTTTATTATAAATCTTTACTTCATTCAAACTAGTATTAATTGTACTAATATCAGTTGTACTAATATTAGTTTCTCTAATATTATATTGATTTTTTAATTAGTCATGGCATTGTCAGTCATTATTCGATTAACTACATCTGGCAGCAAGGGTTCTGATTGGGAGATTGGAGGTTACAAGGTGTGTGGAAAATCCTCTTCTCAGAGCTCGACTCTTAAGAGACGACGTGTAGCCCCACGTCGTCTATTCGAGGATCAGCTCAAAACCACCTTGCCAGGACAGAAATTGTTTTGGTCAACTGGGAGATGGAAGCTGCAGAGAGTACCAAGAACAGTCCAACAACATCTTTTGAAAACACCAGAAGACAAATGGAATATGTTAAGAGAGCCCAAAGAAAAGCCAGAGCTCCCCATCCCCTGAACTCTCCGGTAACTGCGGACGTCATTTCAGATCGAACATCGGACTCATTTCACACAAAAGGAAATTTCGATATGCACCCCAATACCCGGCATCAAGTGTCCCCAAAGACGATGAGGAACCACTCCTTAATTACCGCTATTCCCAGGTCCACCCTTCCCGCGGTGGTAGTACCTGTTAGGGTCCCTATGGGAAAATTGTGAACCGTCCCGCAAAAAATAACACTATGAAAGTATAAAAAATACATTTTTAAAGTAAAAATACCGGCAAGACATTTTTATATACAAAAATTACCATTGATACATATTTATAGTAAAATAACCAACAATACATTTTATGGCAAAATGACCAACAATATATTTTATCTGTTGTTGAAAGCATACAATTAAGTTCAAATATATTTAGTTGAAGCCATAAAATTGCGTTAAAATATTTAGATTTCGCCATTAAAAAACCCATAGAAGTGTTGACATGTCGCTATAGAAAATCCACCAACCAAACAATCACCATGAAATAACTTTTTCATGACGTTAATCCATATAATATATGATATATAATATATATATAATATATCTGACAATTTCAAACTGTATTCAAAATATAAATTCAACAAATGACGAGACATATCATCGCCTCTAGTAATGATGTCCACACAAACATGTACATGTAACAAAAGCTGAGTATCGTCTACCATGTATTCAACTGTGAAAGCAGAATAACATATTTACTTTATATTACTTCAAAGCTCCCAAGAACATTAAATATCGGCATTGAAGGACCCATATAGGAGTTGATATGCCGATAGAAAAATCAGATCAAATCCAATCAGCCATTATTAATTTCTGACTACCATATATATTCTTAATATTTGTTGTGTTAATTACACTAGTTGTTTAAGTAATACTGTTTTTGTTATTATTATTATTTTTATTTCCTTTGATATCTGGCGTTTACACATTTTTTTCCGGGTCGCGCCCAGGGACCTAAGGTTAGAAATGGCATCATGACACTTTCCATTGCCAAAAAAAAAAAAAAAAAAATAAAATAATTACATAGATAAAGCCCTTCGTAAAGCCCTCTTTGAGCATGAACTTCCAGGGATCCCTTCAATCAGCCTACTGGAATCTTTTCCAACGAGTCCAAGGGCTCCAACTACAACAGGAATTGTTTATGTTCCCATGTGCTACATTTTTGAGATTTCTATTTCAAGGTCCTTGTATTTTGACAGTTTTTCCAATATCTTCAAAGATACATTGCAGTCTGCAGGGACTGCCATATCAATAAGGAGGCATGATTATTATTATTATTATTATTATTATTAGATGAAGCATTGTCAACCATTATTAAATTTTGACTCGGATATGTTTAATCTTAATTACATTTCATTTTTTATAATTTCACTACAAGTACCAACTAAGATACTTTTTGGCAAACATTGATCTTCGTGACCGCAAAAAAAAGAAGGGAGAAAAACAGATTGTCAAAAGGACGTTTTCGTCCCATGATACCTCTTTTATTGTAACTGACATCAATTTTTGGCAATGTTTATTGCTTTAAACAGCGCTGATTAGAACTGCAATAAAGCCTAAATATATGAAAGTTATTTTACACATTTTCTCTGTACTTGAGTATTGACAACAAAAATAATAAACCCTATTTATTTATTACATTGTTGATTTTCACAATTTATTTATATTGTTTACTGGGATGGTTAGTAAAGCATGTTTCAATCGATTCGAACTTTATAAAATGGTAAATAATAAGGATTTCCAAATGATTTGTTCTTATATTTTAATAATTTAGTAAATCTTTATAAATTTTTGATTAAAAATTGTTTTCATATTTATTTATTCATAAATTGTTAAATGATTGGTATTTCTTTGTATTAGTTTTAATTGTGTCTATATTTCTGAGATGAGGTATTATGCACACTATTTACATTATTCGGTCTATTGTCCTCATCTTTGTCGCCATATTTATTGCAACGTATCGGCATTTGAGTATCTGTCTATATTTCTGAGATGAAGTATTATGTACATTATTTACATTATTCAGACTATTGTCCTCATCTTTGTCGCCATATTTATTGCAACGTATCGGCATTTCAGTATCTGTCTATATTTCTGAGATGAGGTGTTACGTACGGTATTTACATTATTCGGACTATTGTCCTCATACTTGTCGCCATATTTATTACAAAGTTTCGGCCCTTCAGTATCTGTCTATATTTCTGAGATGAGGTATTATGTACACTATTTACATTATTCGGACTATTGTCCTCATCTTTGTTGCCATATTTATTACAAAGTTTCGGCCCTTCAGTATCTGTCTATATTTCTGAGATGAGGTATTATGTACAGTATTTACATTATTCAGACTATTGTCCTCATACTTGTCGCCATATTTATTACAACGTTTCAGCCCTTCAGTATCTGTCTATATTTCTTAGATGAGGTATTATGTACATTATTTATATTATTCAGACTATTGTCCTTATTTTTGTCGTCATATTTATTACAACGTTTCGGCCTTTCACTATCTGTATATATTTCTGAGATGAGGTGTTATGTACACTATTTATATTATTCGGACTATTGTCCTCATCATTGTCGCCAATATTATTACAACGTCCCGGCCGTTGTACACTCCGTCCCTCTTCAGATTTTTGGCATGTCGAAATGAATCCTTTATTTCGTCAAGATCACATGGCACAGTGGATAAAGGCGTTGGTTAGATCCGATAACAGGACCCAAAGAGTGTGAGTTTAATACCCGGTTAAGGCAGTGGAGAACTTGGAGAGGGGAATTAACAGGAGATAAGTGATAACTGACATCCATTAAACATGGCACGTGAAACTAGAACAGTCTACCCCAGTGAGAGAAATAAAGGGTTCAGTTCGACATTCCAACCACCTGAAGAAGGCCGGAGTGTACAAAGGCCGAAATAAATATGGCGACAAAGATGAGGACAATAGTGCGAATAATGTCAATAGTGTAGTTTTTAATTGTATTAGTTTTTAGAATGTTGTAAATATAAATTATTCATGTAAATAAACAATCTAATAAATAGTGTTTGTTGTAATTGGTTTAGAATTCTCACGAACAAAAAAACTGTATAAATTCACTTTCATCACAGGCTTAAGTTTTGTTATAATTATAATCACTGAAGTATTGTTTTTTCCAACGGCGCGCCTTTGGACTGATAGGGATTTATACCGTATATGTTTCAGTAAGTGACAGGCTCTGGATAAAGTACTTGATATGGCTTAGCATAAAAGCAAACAAATCGTTGTATCAGATATTTTACGGTAAATATTTTTTCTTGGAATTTTGGGGTAGCTTTTTTACAAAAAAAAGAATTTAAGACCATTTATTTTCTATAAAATATGTCCAGGTTGATTCACAGTATTTTAATATTTGACTACAGTAGGCTGACTAGTATTCCTTCGAAACTGGATTTGCATTATACACGAGCTATATATATGACAATCACGCTTTTCCCAAAAAAGAATGAAGACCATTTATTTGCTATAAAATAGGTCCAGAGTGATACCCAGTATTCTAATATTTGACTAGAGTAGGCCTTCTAGTATTCCTCCGAAACTGGAATTGCATTATACACGAGCTATATGAAGACAATCACGCTTTTCACAAAAAAGTATGAAGACCATTTATTTTCTATAAAATATTTCTAGGTTGATTCACAGTATTTTAATACTTGACTACAGTAGGCCTACAAGTATTCCTTCGAAACTGGGGTCGCATTATACACGGGTTATATGAAGACAATCAGGCTTTTCACCAAAAAAATCATATCTTTATTTACGATACAGTTTTACACTATTTATTTATTATATAATCTATTGGAATGATTGGCAAAACATCGGCGAATTGCCAATTGATTCAATCTTTATCAAATGGTAAATAATAAGGATTTCTTGAAATGTGGGTCACATGTTTTAATCATTTAGTTAATGTTTATCAATTTTTACGTATTTATTTCTTTATAAATTGGTAAATCATAAATATTGCATAGCATTAGTTTTAATTTTATCTTAGTATTTAGAATGTTGTAAATCTAAAGTTATTCATGTAAATAAACAATCTAATAAATAAATAGTGTTTAATATTCTTGTTGTCAATTCACAAGAACAAAAAATGTATACATTCACTTTCATCATATATATATATATATATATATATATATATATATATATATATACACATATATATATACATATATTTTTTCTTATAAATAAATAGTGTTTAATATTCTTGTTGTCAAT
>OZ038511.1:84095333-84147833 GCA_964036315.1 Acanthosepion esculentum | reverse complement strand
GCTTAAAATTTTAAGCGAGCTGCGATTTTGGATACAAAAGGAAGATAAGTGTTATTCCCCTTGAACCATGAAAGCAACGATAATGGCTAGTATAATATATTAATATATATTTTTAACCTCTCGTAATCTGGCAACCCTGAATCTGAGCTCAATGAAAATCATTCCCAGCGCCTAAGTTTTCTAGGGCTATTGAATGAGCTATGAATCTTTGAAATCGGAGCAGTAGGAGCTGAAGAGTTTCTTGGAAAAAACAAGCGCACAAACACACATATACTGTACTTTATATATAAGATTAAAATGAATATAAGGAATGGAAAGAATTCAGACCATTTTAGACACTGAGCATTCGGTGTAAATCTAAGAGAAAAATGAAGAGCTAAATATTGGACAAAATTTAATAATAATTGTCACTGGTTCATTTAGGAATACAGAGAGATTACGGCTTTTATTTCTTCTTTTGTGACGTGACCCTTCAGGTCGTGGGGGATAATGGTTCTCCATCAGTTCCTATTCTTTGTTTAGCTTTGCAAGGTTTTGTCTCTCTGTCAACTGTCTCTTAACATTCCGTCAGCTATTAACAAAAACTTATCAGGTGTAACGCTGTCTCTCCCGCCGTCTATATTGCCACTGGGTGTCAAATTCCTGAAGCCCACTTCACTCATTATATTGCCCTGAAGTCTTAACTGAATCATTTTCATTCTGAGTGTAAGTGATGTTTTTCTTCTTTCCATTTTCCTTTATAGTTCTTTGTTGCTTACTTCTCTGTATATATATATAGCTAGGATCGAAACCCGACTGAATGTGCGTCAGTCGGAACTTCTAGCACTAAGCCGTTGGCTCACGGCAGGAATGAAGGTGAATTTTAGCGTGTTTATTTTTAGATTTAGATAAATACACAGTGACTGACAGTGACTATATATATATATATATATATATATATATATATATATATATATATATATATATATATATATATATATATATATATATATATATATATATATATATATATATATATATATATATAATAATTTTTTGAAATTGTAGGTGTGATGATTTGGATCGTAATTACGATTCCAGTTTAATAAATTATAACCATGGAATATTAGTGTTTGAGCTTCTTATAGTATATTCTTACTCTGTTTTTACCTGGATTCTATCCTCTTGGGAATTTATGTATACAAATACTTTTTCACAACCAACCCAGTTCTGCGGAATCAGAATCAACGTTGAGTTTAAGCAAGCGAATTAGCCAATTGGAGTAAAGTGCCATGCAGATTTAAATTTTTACCACTTGTGACGAATGCAGCTATCGATTTTATTTTGCATGCTAGCATGCTAGTTAACATTCGTGTCAGTCAGCTGTAGGCTCTCACGCTGGCCAATAGAATCTTCCTGCCTATTCGTGGCAGCGAGCTATAGGCTCTCACTCTGGCCAGTAGAAAATGGCCGCAAACTACATGAAAAGTACCGTAGAAGCATGAAAAAATCGATTATTTCCACTATCGATGGGAGTTGGGGAATTCAAAGACGGTCTTGGCCTTACCCTGACTTGGAGCATGTGCACGTAAATTTTGGTGAAAATCCGTCGAGAATTGCGGCCGTGCATTCGTTACATATAAACACACAGACACACACACACATTCACACATCCTGCCTTATATATATATATATATATATATATATATATATATATATATATATTCTCTGTATATGATATCAAAGTGAAATCAGTGAAAGGAAATACGTTCAAAAAGTAAGAATTGATAATGCATCATCTTATAATTCAGATAAATTCAAACTTAATATTTGTTTGAAAAGCAAGAGAAAAAAGATGAAAAAAACACTAGTCAAGAATTAAGAATATTTGATAATGCTTCCTCTCAGAAAGTAAGACGTCGCATTATGGTAATACAGATTAGTCATAACTTCTTTCAATTTCACTAATTAAAAGTTAACACAACAGGAAAGAAAACCTCATGAAATATCAAATATGACAATGCTTCATGCAATATATTCAGGCAAATTCAAATTATTTTTTCATCATTTCTATATATTCATATAAAAGAAAAAAAAATTGTTATCTCTGACGACAAAACAGGTTTAATATGATTTGAATGTGTTGGAGATTCACTCACATCATATTAGTAGAAATTAGCCTTGTGTTCACGGAGATAAAAACATACTTGACAGGAAATAAAACGTACAGAAATAACAGGCAAAGTTGGGTAAATTGTATGTTAATTTCATACAATTTATTTATATTTTTTGTGTGTATTACTCTGTGTATTTTTAGTTTACAATTGTTATATGGTAAATGTGATAAAAGGGAAAATTTACTCCGTAGTATTACAAGCCAGATCACAGAAAGAAATTGGAAACGTGTTGCCCGTACCAAGATTCGTGGTCAAGAGATTGAATTTAACGTCTATGGCATGATGTACCTATTTCCAGTAGGAACAGTTTTTATTACATGCATATTTTTATTATCTTTATTTTTTTAATTATTTCATACAAGGTTTTCATGTTGTTATTTCATTTATAATTTTTATTAATATTATTATTTTATATTTTATTTTTATTCATTTATAATAATAATAATATTGCTACAAATCTATTCATTACCTGTTATTTCTGAAAACGTTTCCTCCCTTTGTAATGTAAACATATGTTCATTTCTTTTTTATTTCTATTTTTATTAAAGGTCATGTTCCTAGATAATTCTGTCACTTTCTCTTCTTAGTTTCTGGGGTGAGGTTCAAACATATTTATGTAAAAGGACACGTCTGGGTCAACATAACCGCGACCTTCTCAGGGTAATTTGACATTCTAGGACTCTGTAGTAAGAAGTTTCAACAAACAATATACATTGAAAAGAGCTGGGTTGATAGAGAAGCCCTTCAAAAAAATAAAAATGAAGGGACAAAGAAACCATTTTACAAAAACCGATGGAACATCACAAATTCCTTTAAGAGAAGTTGAGAGTTGAAAGTTTTCGACTCAATAAGGAAATAAAAATAGCTAATTGATCTTACTAAGATCTTCGTTAAAAACGAATATTCTACCAGTTAGATAACTTTTATGAGAGTATCCTGTTATAATTGGGCTATGTTATTATAAGCTATTGTTCGTAATCTCTTATTTTACCTAATAGAATCGACGGAATCTGTTTATAATTATTTCAAACATTTCACCTCAAACCAAATGAATAATCCCACTAACTCGCTAGAAGGTTACTAAGAGAAAAAAATGAATGAGAAGACTTTAGTGAGAAGAAGGGACAATAAAAGATCATATTTCAGGAAGATAGAAGATGGCGATAATGCCACTAAGACCCAAAGGGTTACAGACAGGGAAAGAGAATGAGAAGATTTTAGTGAGAAGAAAGGACAATAAAAACACCGGTTTCTGGAAAACAGAAGATGGTGATATCGCCACTAAGACCAAAGGGTTACCGAGAGATCAAGAAAACTTTATTGGGAAGAAAGTACAACAAAAGAACAGGGTTGAGGCGACAGAAGATGGCGATAATGCCACTTAGACGCAAGGGGTTACGGACAGGGAAAAGCAATGAGAAGACGTTAGTGAGTAGAAAGGACAATAAAAGAACCGGTTTCAAGAAAACAGAAGATGGCGATATCGCCACTAAGGCACAAATGCTTACCGTGGGTGAAAGAGATCGTGAAGTCTTTATTGGGAAGAAAAGACAACAAAGAACTGGGTTCAGGGATGCAGAATATGGCGATAATGCCACTGAGACACAAGGGTTTGCTGGGAGAAAGGAGAATAAAAGAATAGGTTTCAACAAGGCTGCACATGGCGAGAACACTAAGCCACAAGGTGTTACTAGGTGTGAAAGCGGATGAGAAAACTTTAGTAAGGGCAAAGGGCAAGAAAGAATGGTTTTAAAGAAGACAGAAGATGGCGACAATGCCACTGAGACGCAAGGGGTTACTGAGAGAGAAAGAGAATGAGAAAAAATTTATTGCTGAGATGGACAGTAAAAAAACATACCAGGAAATCTGCGGCAAGCGATTGGCTTTTTCATTTAAATTTTTGAAGATCTTACATGGCAATCCTGCAAGAAAACCCGAGAGAGTTCCACAGGAGAGAAGTACCTATAAGAAAAGAACCTATAGGATAGTAGTTACTGTTACACTTAGTAATTTCTACTGTTAAACGATGAGACTTTGTTGTCAATTTAGTAACAAGTTTAAAAACATGTTCTGTGTAAAAAGAAGGAAAGCTTATTAGAACAATTTCCATGAAAATATTTATAGAAATGTCTGCGAGATGTCGTGTTACCAGGGCGGGAAAGTGATTGAAAGCGAGATGCCAGATCAGGACCGATAAAATTTATTTGTATTTTTTCAAGAGTTTCGAGATATATAGCAGGTGCACCAGACCAGATAT
Organism: Acanthosepion esculentum; assembly: GCA_964036315.1. NCBI lineage: Eukaryota > Metazoa > Mollusca > Cephalopoda > Sepiida > Sepiidae > Acanthosepion > Acanthosepion esculentum. Next base: position 84,143,420 of record OZ038511.1, on the reverse strand, counting down.
TACGTAAATATCCAATGCACAGACGAATGGTAGTTTTATAAATATGCAAGATGGATTCTGGAGACTACATAGTGATGTAATGGAATAACCTGTCATCGCCATTAGTGACTAAACTATAGGTAGTAACTGCCTATAAGTATCTGTAAGTCAACGGATGACGGAGGCTGGCTGCGAACTGTTCCAGCTAGACAGTCGAACTCTCTGCCTCCGAGCAGAGAGGAACCCGGACGAGGCTTCGCCGAAGGGCAGAGTCTCGTTCGGGGAGGTAGACTGACCCTGAAACCGTTTATACGGGTTCATAAAGGGTATATTTTTGGCCGAGCCTACAGGTCAGAAAAACCACGTTAAACCCGGCCTTGTGCCACATGCAACCCTCGTGGGGGTAGCTAGATGAACCCGTTCATACGCGTTCGAATAGGGAATATTTTTGGCCTAGCCGACGGGCTCGGAGATCCCACGTTAAACGCGGCCTTGTGCCACATGTAACCCTCGTGGGGATAGCTAAATATATTAGCTAAATATACTAGCTGGGATCTGTTCCTGCTAGGCAGTCGAACTCTCTGCCTTCGGGCACAGAGGATCCCAGACGAGGCAATGCCAAAGGGTAGAGTCTCGTTCGGGGAGGTAGACTGACTCAATCCCGTTTATGCGGGGTCTACGTGGATTTTTTAAATTCGGCTTTGTGTCACATGTGTCTGAGTGGGGTAGTTGCACGTTACCGTCTAGCTGGGATCTGTTCCAGCTGTGCTGTCGAAATTTTTGCCTTCGAGCAGAAAGGAACCCGGACGAGGCTCCGCCGAAGGGCAGAGTCTCGTCGGGGTAGTTAGACAGACCAGAACCTGTTTATGCGGGTTCTACGGGGAAGTTTTGGCCGAGCCTAAGGACTAGGATAACCAACGTTAAACTCAGCCTTGTGCAACATCTACTCTCGTGCGGGGGGAATAGTAAACATTGTCTTGCTGGGATCTGTTGAGTACGCCTCAGACTTACGCGAGAACTACCAACTTTCCAATAGTAGCAAAAAATTACTAGATTGACTTGCGATGACCTTGTGCATAACTGTTACCTTTATTCTTATTGTACTATTTAAAAAAAAACCTTTACTTATTATATCAACCCTGTTTTTCAAGTATATATTCCTATTAGCACGGAATATAACACATAGTTCACCCAGTTTCCTAGCAACCGACTTAAAAATTCCATCAGTATAATCACCCACCGTTTCATGTCAGTGAAAAACGTTAGACCAAGAAGCGACAGTGAGTTGCTCTCCTGAAAGTTAGCATCAGCCATACTAATGAATGGAAAAATGGCTCTCTATGATTATTTAAATATATAGTTTCGTTTCGGATGCGTAAAAAATTTATAAGTAATTTCTTGCCCCAGTTAACAACTTCACATTAGGTCATTTTCGAGAGCATCTACCAATTTTACTTTGTCGAACCTAACACAGGAGAAAATTGTCGTGTCCTTAGTAGTTCGGTTAACTGATGACTGCGGAAACGTCGTTCATGAGGATGTTAAACAAGGCAGGTCCAAGGATAGAGCCTGGAAAGGATCTAGAAGCCTGGCCGTTCAAGAGGACTTTCATTGCATCTCTCGTTAAGAACGTTTGGATTTAGTCAAATATTCGGTCAGAGAGACCACAAAAATCATTCTCTTCGTATTCCATTGGTGAAATGTAAATTCAACTCGAGTCGCTTCTTACGAATTGATGCTTTGCGAAATAGGATGCTTACTCGATCACTATAATCTGAACTTGTTCAAGTCTAGGGTTAACTGTTATATTCCCGAAATACCAGCATAAATCGGGATTTTAGTCTGTAAACCAGTACATTGAGTGACCCGTGTGCTTTTACATTGTGAACATCTTTGTATAAAAAAAGAAGTAGAGACAGTTAGAATAAAAAATTAAACCTTTTTTTAAAAATTAATTCCCCGCCCCCAACCAAGGTAATAATGCCTCTAAGACGCAAGGTGGTTGCTGAAATTGAAAGAGAATGAGGAGACTTTACATGGAACCCTAAACTCAATCTCTAACAGGAAACAAGGGATAAAGATTTATAATAGAAAATATTTGTTATCTTCCCTTAGTTCCATTGGTTTCCAACAGGGCTCATTTTGGAAGAGTCCATTAAAGATAACAATAATAAGTATGACCCAACTAGGGTCGTTTTTTTCTTAAATAGGCGCCCAACGTGGAGTCCGTCAAAAGCTTTCGAAAAGAGAAGACGTCTTCAGTCTCGTTCTGATGAGACGTCATCATAATGTTTTTACGAATCAGGCAGACGGAGACTACATCTTTCGAACAGACACACGCCTTCTAAATGATTTTTACGAAGCGGTCCTCAAGACAATCGTCTCTATAAGAATCGACTCGTGGCAAAGCAGATCAGAAACACGATATGAAAAGTGAATAGTCACACATTATGAAATGGACAAAGTCCGACAATTTTAAGACATTTTTTTATGTTTATACATTCTTTTTACAGATACAAATATTTGAGTAATTGTTCTGTTTATAATAAACAGTATTAACAATATTTACCGGCCTGAATATCCGAGAAATTGTCATAGAAAATATTCGTCCTCCGACAGGAATCGAACCTGTATCCTATACGGAACCGTCATTTAGCCTGACGTACCTTAACCGATTTGACCTCAGAGGAGCGTTTCGGTTACATGGTCGATTTTACTATAAAAAGAAAGTATAAACCTAAAAGATGTCTTTAAATAATTGTCGGACTTTGCCCATTTCATAATGTGTGACGTCATTTGTTTACATTTGGATACACATCGAACAGATATGAATGTACGAGAGATAATCATGGAGAATTGTAGTTTAAAAACAGTAAAATCGACCTTGCTAAACGAAACGCAAGGGAAATAGCACCTGTAAGGACCACAGCTATAGGCAAATAGGGAAACCACTAACTAAACACTATGAAAGTATAAAAATAGATTTTTATAGTAAAAGTACCAGCAATATATATTTTATGTAAAATAAATTATCAACAATACCTATTTATAGTAAAATTAGCAACAATATATTTAAAGGCAAACTGAGCAGGAATACATTTTATTTAAATTGAAAGCATTCAAAATATATTTAGTTGAAGATATAAAAATGTTCAAATTATTTACATGTCGGCAATAATCCATAGATGTTGATAAGCTACTAAACTTAATCAACCAACCAACATGGAAAATCACTTTCATGATATTTAGCCAGAGAATATTTGACAATTTCTTAAATCAGAATTGATTCTAAAATACAAATTCAACAAAAATACAGCATACAAAAAATATTATCGCCTCTAGTAATGATATCAACAAAAACGTGTACAGGAAAAACCCCTGAGTATCATATACCATAGATTCAATTGTACAAAAATTTATAACAAATATTCTATTAATTCAAAGCTCCCAAGAAAATTAAATTTCGGCTTTAAATGACCCAAAAGGAGTTGATATGCCGTTAAACAAAATTTGAAACATGCAATCAAAAATGATTTTCAAAAATTTAAAAGCAAAGTCAGTCACTATCTTCTGACATTTAATTCTTGTTCTTTTATTGTCCTCTCTCCGTAATAATATTTTATTTTCACTTAATATTTCACACTCAGTTACCCCTTGTATTTCTACCGACTTCTGACTTTCTAAGTCAAATTTGATCTTCAAAAGTTTAAATGCAATGTCAATCGTTATCTTTTGTCTTCTTAATTCTTGTTCCTTTATTGTTCTCTCTCCTTAATAATATTTCATTCTCTCTTATTCTCCAAACTCAGTAACAATTTGTGTCTCTACCTGCTTCTGGCTTTCCCAGTCAAATTTGATCTTCCAAAATTGAAATGCAATGTCAATGGTTACCTTCTCTCTTCTTAATTCATGTTCCTTTATTGTTCTCTCTCCTTAATAATATTTCATTCTCTCTTATTCTCCAAACTCAGTAACAATTTGTGTCTCTACCTGCTTCTGGCTTTCCCAGTCAAATTTGATCTTCCAAAATTGAAATGAAATGTCAATGGTTACCTTCTCTCTTCTTAATTCATGTTCCTTTATTGTTCTCTCTCCTTAATAATATTTCATTCTCTCTTATTCTCCAAACTCAGTAACAATTTGTGTCTCTACCTGCTTCTGGCTTTCCCAGTCAAATTTGATCTTCCAAAATTGAAATGCAATGTCAATGGTTACCTTCTCTCTTCTTAATTCATGTTCCTTTATTGTTCTCTCTCCTTAATAATATTTCATTCTCTCTTATTCTCCAAACTCAGTAACAATTTGTGTCTCTACCTGCTTCTGGCTTTCCCAGTCAAATTTGATCTTCCAAAATTGAAATGCAATGTCAATGGTTACCTTCTCTCTTCTTAATTCATGTTCCTTTATTGTTCTCTCTCCTTAATAATATTTCATTCTCTCTTATTCTCCAAACTCAGTAACAATTTGTGTCTCTACCTGCTTCTAGCTTTCCCAGTCAAATTTGATCTTCAAAAATTGAAATGCAATGTCAATGGTTACCTTCTCTCTTATTAATTCTTGGTCCTTTATTGTTCTCTCTCCTTAATAATATTTCATTCTCTCTTATTCTCCAAACTCAGTAACAATTTGTGTCTCTACCTGCTTCTGGCTTTCCCAGTCAAATTTGATCTTCCAAAATTGAAATGCAATGTCAATGGTTACCTTCTCTCTTCTTAATTCTTGGTCCTTTATTGTTCTCTCTCCTTAATAATATTTCATTCTCTCTTATTCTCCAAACTCAGTAACAATTTGTGTCTCTACCTGCTTCTAGCTTTCCCAGTCAAATTTGATCTTCAAAAATTGAAATGCAATGTCAATGGTTACCTTCTCTCTTCTTAATTCATGTTCCTTTATTGTTCTCTCTCCTTAATAATATTTCATTCTCTCTTATTCTCCAAACTCAGTAACAATTTGTGTCTCTACCGGCTTCTGGCTTTCCCAGTCAAATTTGATCTTCAAAAATTGAAATGCAATGTCAATGGTTACCTTCTCTCTTCTTAATTCTTGTTCCTTTATTGTTCTCTCTCCTTAATAATATTTCATTCTCTCTTATTCTCCAAACTCAGTAACAATTTGTGTCTCTACCGGCTTCTGGCTTTCCCAGTCAAATTTGATCTTCAAAAATTGAAATGCAATGTCAATGGTTACCTTCTCTCTTCTTAATTCTTGTTCCTTTATTGTTCTCTCTCCTTAATAATATTTCATTCTCTCTTATTCTCCAAACTCAGTAACAATTTGTGTCTCTACCTGCTTCTGGCTTTCCCAGTCAAATTTGATCTTCCAAAATTGAAATGCAATGTCAATGGTTACCTTCTCTCTTCTTAATTCTTGGTCCTTTATTGTTCTCTCTCCTTAATAATATTTCATTCTCTCTTATTCTCCAAACTCAGTAACAATTTGTGTCTCTACCTGCTTCTAGCTTTCCCAGTCAAATTTGATCTTCAAAAATTGAAATGCAATGTCAATGGTTACCTTCTCTCTTCTTAATTCATGTTCCTTTATTGTTCTCTCTCCTTAATAATATTTCATTCTCTCTTATTCTCCAAACTCAGTAACAATTTGTGTCTCTACCGGCTTCTGGCTTTCCCAGTCAAATTTGATCTTCAAAAATTGAAATGCAATGTCAATGGTTACCTTCTCTCTTCTTAATTCTTGTTCCTTTATTGTTCTCTCTCCTTAATAATATTTCATTCTCTCTTATTCTCCAAACTCAGTAACAATTTGTGTCTCTACCGGCTTCTGGCTTTCCCAGTCAAATTTGATCTTCAAAAATTGAAATGCAATGTCAATGGTTACCTTCTCTCTTCTTAATTCTTGTTCCTTTATTGTTCTCTCTCCTTAATAATATTTCATTCTCTCTTATTCTCCAAACTCAGTAACAATTTGTGTCTCTACCGGCTTCTGGCTTTCCCAGTCAAATTTGATCTTCAAAAATTGAAATGCAATGTCAATGGTTACATTCTCTCTTCTTAATTCTTGGTCCTTTATTGTTCTCTCTCCTTAATAATATTTCATTCTCTCTTATTCTCCAAACTCAGTAACAATTTGTGTCTCTACTTGCTTCTAGCTTTCCCAGTCAAATTTGATCTTCAAAAATTGAAATGCAATGTCAATGGTTACCTTCTCTCTTCTTAATTCATGTTCCTTTATTGTTCTCTCTCCTTAATAATATTTCATTCTCTCTTATTCTCCAAACTCAGTAACAATTTGTGTCTCTACCGGCTTCTGGCTTTCCCAGTCAAATTTGATCTTCAAAAATTGAAATGCAATGTCAATGGTTACCTTCTCTCTTCTTAATTCTTGTTCCTTTATTGTTCTCTCTCCTTAATAATATTTCATTCTCTCTTATTCTCCAAACTCAGTAACAATTTGTGTCTCTACCGGCTTCTGGCTTTCCCAGTCAAATTTGATCTTCAAAAATTGAAATGCAATGTCAATGGTTACCTTCTCTCTTCTTAATTCCTATTCTTTTATTGTTCTCTCTCCTTAATAATATTTTATTTTCTCTTATTCTCCCAGACTCAGTAACAATTTCTGTCTACCTGCTTCTGGCTTTCCCAGTCAAATTTGATCTTCCAAAATTGAAATGCGATGTTAATTGTTATCTTTTGACGTCTTAATTCCTTCTTTTTTTATTGTCCTTTCTCCTCATTATTTTTTCTCATATTCCCCCACACACAGAATCTTGTAACTTTACTTCATCCCCTTGCTTGGTGTACCGATTTTAAACAATTACTTTGCTTAGTTCTTAAAAGGCATCTTTCGCATTTCCTATATGCCTTCGGATCTCGGTTTCACATTTTTCATTCTTCGTTAAAACACTTCCTAAACATCTAAATTTTCGTACTTGCATTTATTTCAGTGTCTCCAATTCCTAGTTTTCATCATGGGTTTAATTAACATAAAAACGAATCAATGAAAGATTCATTTGCACTTGTAAGACCATTAAGAATATAATAATTGTCTCAGGTTCAAGCAATCTGAAATACGAGCCCCCCGGTAGATTAGATGCTCCCGGCCAGTTTTCACCCACTAATAATATTTGCTTTACTTTGAGCCGGTGTCAGTATCAATCGATTATGTTTCTCTGAATCGAAGACAAATTCCTGTGGGTGAGATCATAAGCCTTCTCGGATGAGATAAACGTTTTTCCTCAATAACACCAACCTTACACAACCCTTCGACTCGTGTTTGCTTGATAGAGGAAATCGGATAATGCTTCAGTCGTTCTGCTGATTCAGGCAAGAAAAGATTTGAATTACCAGCGCCCGGCTCAAGACGGAATGTGGATACTGAGCGTCGAATAGCTGATCGGAGTCGAACGTCATTCGTCTTCAAGTATTAACTTTCTCTGGGAATATGCGATCTAAGTGAAAAATGATTCGCTTCTCCCCGTTTAAATTTGTATACTTATACATTGTTACGCCTTTTAGAGATTATGAAACTAAAACACGAATAATAAAAACATTAATAACAGAATCATCACCACAAATAATAATAATAATAATAATAATAATAATAATAATAATAATAATAATAATAATTATTATTATTATTATTATTATTATTATTTACGCCCTATATAAAGAAACAAGGTCACTGATCGGGAGATTGGAGGTTTTGAGGAGCGTGGAGCTACATTTTATTTGCTGATTTTTTTTCTTTCTTAATGCTTAAGGCGTCTAATCAAGGACCTTGTATTGTGATATTTTTGCCAATATTCACAGGTTATTATTATTATTATTATTATTATTTCCTTTGATTTCTGATGTGTACACTTTTTTCCTTGTCTCGCCCAGAGACCTAAGGTTAGAAATGGCATCACTGCAAAATGTATATATATATATATATATATATATATATATATATATATATATATATATATATATATATATATATATATATATATATATATATATATATAAAGGCCTTCGTAGGGTGTGGGTCGTCCTCGTGAGAACAATTTATTTGCATTTTTAACGTATGGGCTTCCAGGGATCCCTTCAATTAGTCTACTGGAATCTTTTCGAACCAATCCTAGGGCTCCAACTACAACAGGGATTGTTGACGTTCCCATGTGTCACATTTTTTAGATTTCCATTTCAAGGTCCTTGTATTTTGATAGTTTTTTGAACATCTTCAAAAATACATTGCAGCCTGCAGGGACTGCCGTATCAATAAGAAGGCACTTGCTTTGTTTGCGGTCTCTAATAACAATGTCTGGGCGGCTATTATTATTATTATTATTATTATTATTATTATTTCGATTTCCGCTACGGTCGCAGTATCTACCAATTCTGATGGAAGACCTAAGACAGTTATTAGGAATTAGTAATGTTGTTATGGCAACATTTCATGATTTGTTTTCTAACCCCCATAACATCACTAGCGTTACAACGTCAAAGTTCGTCTAAGTGGGTTGTACTTATCAAGATATTCTTTTGCACTTCTATTAATCTGGGATTTCCAGGTATTTTTCAAGGCGTTGTCGTTTTTCTATTATGATTAATAGTATTATTTCATTTTTCTTTGTTTCCTGGTTTATACTTATTTCTTCCCGACAAGAGTCCTAAGGTCAGAAATGGTATGATGACGTTTTCCACCAAGCATTTATTGAGGAAAATAATCGCCTAAGATATCACACATTTTACATGCATAAAGCCCTTCGTAAGGTGTGGGCTCTACTCGTGAGAACATTTTTTTTGTATTTCTTTAAAACATAGGCTACCTTAAATAAATCTATTAGAATATTTTCCAGTCAATCCAAGGGCTCCAAGTACACCTGGAATTTCGAATGTGCTACATTTTTCAGATTTCGATTTCATGGTCCTTGTATTTTGATAGATATTTTTAAAAGATCTTCAAAGATACATTTCAGTCTACTGGGACTCTTATATCGAATAGAAGGCACATTTAGTTTTTGCAGACTGTAATCAATATGACTGAGTGATTAGCTTGGATTTTTCTGTCTGCGTGTATTGTAAAGTCCCATCGTGTCTGGGTGCTGTTTATACCAAATTCTTACAGTTTCATTTCCGTAAATGATGCATATTTCCAATGCTGATATTGGTCGACTCTGTCATGCCGGGTTTTGTATTCAGTGGGCGCCAATACCGCGCAACCTGATACAAGATACTCAGGTTTTCACGATTGTTGTGACGAGTAGGTACTTATAAAATTGGGTTTCGCATTTGTTACATTCGGTTTTATATAGTTCTATCATTGAGTCATTTTGTTAGACTTCTGTCTTCTTACACATGATTAATAATAATAATTCTAAGAAGAAGAAGCCTGATCTACTGATCGAGTTGTTTTTGACGACATATCAATCATTTGCAGGTTATGTAAAGCCTGAAAACATTGTTCAATTGTAAGAATTTTGACGATTGCGTCTATCATGAAACAGACTGTCGCCTCTAAGTGTTGACTTCTATGTTCACTTTTATATTTACACACGCTCTATTTCTGGTATTGAGCACTTTATCCCATAATTATAGCTCATTTTAAGACTATATTTCTTCATATATATATATATATATATATATATATATATATATATATATATATATATATATATTAACACATTAGCCAAATAATAATGTTGTTTATCGGCGTTACGCATGTTGAGGTATAAACTTCTTACAGAAGTAATCTCCGTAATCGGGTCTGGGTGGTGTTTATACCAAATTCTTCCAGTTTCCTTTCCGTAAATAATGCATATTTTCCAACTGGACTACTCTGCTGGATTTTTTATTCAGTCGGTGCCAATACTGCGCAACCTGTTACAAGATGGTATTGGGTTTCGCATTTGTTACATTCAGATTTATATACGTGTACCCTTGGGTCACTTTGTTAGACTTCTGTCTTTTCATACTACATTAATAATAATTCGAAGAAGAAGAAGAAGAAGAAGAAGAAGAAGAAGAAGAAGAAGAAGAAGAAGAAGAAGAAGAAGAAGAAGAAGAAGAAGAAGCATGATCTACTGATCGAGTTGTTTTTGACGACATATCAATCATTTGCAGGTTATTTAAAGCCAGAAAACATTGTTCGATTGTAAGAATTTATGGGAAGATAATAATGATTTACGAGTAGATGTCCTACTAATTAACCCACAACTAGAAAATTTGGATTCATGCCTTTCCCAGGGTTATTAACGCGTAAGTGAATATAACGAACTCGACCAGAATTGGAACTTGGGTATCCGTCTTCCAATTCGGAGGTGGTATTTTACAGCGCCTGGTATTCTATAGCAGTCACCCATCTAGGTAGTGACCATCTTCAACGCTGCTCAACTTCCGTCATTGTATGAGAACTAGTGTTTCAACTTGAGACGGCCGTAAGCCAAGACAAAGAAGAAATCTATGCATTATGAGAATGGGTCGTAATTCCCTGGCATATATTTTAGTATTACAGACCCCGTTATACAGAAAAATGCTATCAGAATTAGCATGAAATAACTAAAAAAAGCCAAGAATTAACTATTGGCTTAAAGTGGAAACGATCATATGAGAAAGACATGGAGATGAATGACTAAAAAGGCGATTGGATTTTATCGTAGATATGGCAGTCTCATCACATAGAAATAAATCTACACATATATGTGTATACTTATATATATATGGGACTACCCACAATCCACCACTGACCCGTATATATAAATAGCCGAGACAACAGCACTCGTGGCCTGACGATTGCGATTAAAAAACAGACTGTCGCCTCTGATAGTTTTCTTCAATGTTTACGTTTATATTTACATATGCTCTAATTCTGATATCCCATAAATATAGCACAGCTTAAAATATATTTCTTCATATATATGTGTGTGTGTGCGTGTGTGTATGTGTGTGTCTATATATCTCTGTATGCATATATATATACACACACACACAAACAAAAATACAATATATATATATATATATATATATATATATATATATATATATATATATATATATATATATATGACGTCACACATTATGAAATGGACAAAATCCAACAATTATTTACCGGCAGGTAAATGTTGTTAATACTGTTTATTATAAACAGAGCATTTACTTATATATTTGTATCTATAAAAAAAAGAATGTAACAACATAAATCTCTCTCTCTCTCTCTCTCTCTCTATATATATATATATATATATATATATATATATATATATATATATATATATATATATGTAGACATTTTTATTTTGTTACATTCTTTTTTTAAATATATATATATATATATATATATATATATATATATATATAGATACGCATTTTGGTTTCATTCAGATAGAATCTAAATTTTCTTCGATTATGATTAGAAACTGAGATAGATAGATAGATGAACAAACTTAGATAGATGAACAAACTGAGATAGATAAATACATAGATAAATAGATAGATAGATAGATAGATAGATTGACAAACTGAGATAGATAGATAGATAGATAGATAGATAGATAGATAGATGAACAAACTGAGATAGATAGATAGACATGAACATATTTGATAGGTATTTAGATAGATAGACAGAAAGAAAGAAAGAAAGAACAGACTGAGAGCGAAAGACTTATCAGATCTGACAGATTTTTATCATATTCACACACACACACACACACACACACACACACACACACACACACACATATATATACATAACTTAGTTCATTCGCCAAATCATAATGTTATTTATCGGCGTTACGTATGCTGAGGTATAAAGCAATGGTTGTTTTTTTTTCCAAAATGCCGGTTAGAGATATAGGTAAAGAAATTCCCGTTTCATTTACATATGAATAAGAAAGAAATGGTCCTTTAGTATTCAGTCAGTTTGGTGGCAAAAACTCTTTGGCGATCATGTCTCTTTCGAGCCAAAATTTACAAGGCATATTTTTCCGCTGTAGGTTACCATTTCTTTCCGCGGTAGACTGGTTGACAACCAAGGCTACAGAACGTCGTCAGTCCTGCTATTCAACCCATAGGTAGATTCATACAATTCCTCAAAGGTATTTTCGGAATTCGAACTCGGCCCATCAATTTTCTCATTCCATATCCCCGACCCTACAGCACAATATATTTAGTGTTGGTTGCTATATTTGATCAAAATTATATTTCCCCTCGTTATCAATACCATAATTCCATCTGCTTGGTAAATTCTGGAACCCTCGGGCATAAAATTCTGCCCTAATCACAATTAATAAGATCTCTTGCCTTTAAAATTGTTTCAGTGGTCTGAAAAGATGGCGGCTGCCGTAGAATGAAGCTCGCGCCAGACACCATGTTCGTTCTCAGCGTTTGTCCCAGTTTATAAATTTATTAACGTCGCTTTATTAGTTACTTATCCCAACATTCACTCTCTATTTGATCAAATTCCACACACACACACACACACACACACACACACATACACACACACACACACACACACACACACACACACACACACACACACACATACCTCACAGAAATGAATTTGTCAAAACTGTAAGCGGGTATATGGAAAAGATATGCATGTAGAATTGTTCTTAATTAAATGATATATATATATATATATGTATATATATATATATATTCATATATATACATATATATATATAATTTAATATATATATTAATTAAATTATATATATACATATATATACATATATATATATATTAATTAATTAAATTATATATATACATATATATATATATTAATTAAATTATATATATATACATATATATTAATTGAATTATATATATACATATATATATATATTAATTAAATTAAATATATACATATATATATTAAATTATATATATATACATATATATATTAATTAAATTATATATATACATATATATGTATACATTAATTAAATTATATATATACATATATATGTATACATTAATTAAATTATATATATATATACAGATATATATATATTAATTACATTATATATATATTATTATTAGATTTTTATTACAAGAGATTATAATAAAACATTTTGAAATCGCTACACAAGAGTTTTCATGTTTCAATACTATAAGTGTACTTCTTCAGCATTATCATAATATTTAAACATAAAAGCAATATAAAATTGTAGCAATATAAAATTGTTTTTATTATAATTTCTTAGAATAAAAATAAGTCTATATTGCTATTCTTTGTATTGATCACTTTATAAAAGTAAATTCTACAAAAAATGGATTTTTAACCAGCTCTGTTCTTTCTCTCGTTTATATATATATATATATATATATATATATATATATATATATATATATATATATATATATATATGAAGAAATATAGTTTTAACGTGTGCTATATTTATGGCATAAAGTGCTCAATATCAGAGATAGAGCGTGTGTAAATATAAAAGTGAACATAAAAGTCAACACTTAGAGGCGACAGTCTGTTTCGTGGTATGTTCAAGAGACCTTTTAAATGACGCTAGATTATCAGACTTCACTTTCAAATGGTGAAACGAAAAAAAAATAATGATAATATATATATATATATATATATATATATATATATATATATATATATATATATATTGTGTAATGGACAAAGTCCGACAATTATTTAAAGTTTAACATTGTTTTTCTTGATACAAATATTTAAGTAAATGCTATGTTTATAATTAAACAGTATTAAATAACACATATATATATATATATATATATGAATTAAATAAATAAATAAACCATACATGCGACGTGTGATCACGCGCATATATAAATTTGAAAATAAATATTCTATGTAATGTTGTGTGTTAACAAATCTTACACAACTATGAAGTATAGATTAATAATTATACAAATGCACTTACGTTGAAAGTACGAGTTTCATGTTCAGTACAATCCTCAAATACTTCCATCACCATTATAAAAACCTTATATATATATATATATATATATATATATATATATATATATATATATATATATATATATATATATATATATATATATATATATATATATATATATATATATATATATATATATATATATATATATATATATAATTAAGTAATTCATCGAGTTTGAAACCTGAACAGAATGGAGAAATCACTGGCCGGCCGTTTCGTCCTATATTTGGGACTCACCAGCAGTGCGCATCCTTTACCGAGAGTCAGGGTTTCAATTCTCGGTAGTGGATGCGCACTGCTGATGAGTCCCAAATATAGAACGAAACGGCCGGCCAGTGCTTTCTCCATTCTGTTCAGGTTTCAGACTCTTTGAATTACTTAATTATAATTATCAAATCCTCCTAATAATTTCTATCATATATATATATATATATATATATATATATATATATATATATATATATATATATATATATATATATATATATATATATATATATATATATATGTGTGTGTGTGTGTGTGTGTGTATATATATGATAAAAAGGCTTAAACACTAATATTACATGGTCATAATTTATTGCATTGGAATCGTAATTACGATCCAATCATCAGACCTACGAATTCAAAAAGAAATCAGAAAATATAACTCCGGGAATAAAAGAATAAAATTTAGTGAGAGAGTATGTATGAGAGTGGGGGACGAATGTGAGAGGTAAATGAAATCTCTAGAGAGGGGTAACAGACGAGAGAAGAAAAGGAAGGCCTAAAAGTGAAGGTGGGGAGTAAAATTTATTAGAGAGGAATTCTAAAAAAAAGTTAGAAGACGGTTTAAATGAGTGAGATACAGATAAATATGAATTATTTTCCCATGCATAATTCATTACTGAATCGCTGATCTGAATTAGATTAAATTATTAATTATATATACACATATATATATACACTCACACTGGACACCTCCGTGTGGTGTAAGAGTTACCGAGCTTGTCTAGCTAGAACAATTACGACTGTATAGTGAGTAGATACCTCTAAACAGACTAAGAGCGACAGATTTATTATATATATATATATATATATATATATATATATATATATATATATATATATATATATATATATATATATATATTAATACGTTCGACGGTAAATAATGTTGTCGGCATGGGTTCTTATTAGAATGTTGTTGAATAAAGAAAACTGAAATGGCGACGCACACTGAGGAATAAAACAATGGACTTTTTTTTTTCTTTTCAATTGCTGACCAGAAACATGGATTTGAGGAGGCAATTGAATTTGACGCTCTGAGTCAAATTTTTGACACTTCCTTGCTGAAGCGACTCAACGTAGATGGACCAATCCCTGCCTTTCTTTCATCTGCACATTAACTAATTTTCTGACGTCACTCTGACGCACTGGACATAGAGAACGCCATTGCAAATCAACTTGTAATTTGTAATATCATGTCCGATATTTACTGTCCGCTCGGTCCGATTTTACGAGCGTAAATTGAGGCCACGTGGGTCTCGTGTTCGATAACGAGGCTAGCGTTATCTTGGACACAAGACCAATCAAGCTGGCGGCATGGGGAAAATAAAAAAATGGAAGTCGATTTTATTGTTTATTACTAATTGAGGTTATCATCAATAATAGTTTTATCTTTGTTACTTGTTGGTATTTGTCTTTCAGGGTGCCAGTGTCGCTACGATTATCACCATGTGCAAAATAATAGCCACTCGTTTTCTTTATGTGCATCTCCCTTTAGACAGTTAGTAATCATGACTCTCCACAACTTCTTATCATTTGTAGCTCTTACCAATATTTATTTCTTTACAATCATTTTCCCAATCCCTGTTCGGCTAACCTTTTACACAAGCTTGTTATATAGGTCAAGGCCGGTGCGTACTAACCCCGACCACTTCTCGACCGGGTGGAGAAGGCCTGATTTGGCGGCCTAGGCCAGTGGTTATCAATATGTGCTTTTTTTCTACCTATATTTATATACGAACCAAATTAAAATAAGCAAATCTGACTAGGAAATGATGAAAGATTTTGCGGGTTTTGACGCCATTCTGGGATATTATTTGTCCAAATCTGTGAATTTTTTAAAATAAATAATAAAAAAAAAACACAATCAAAGCCACTAAGATGAATGGGGCTCACTGAGCTTGAAAGAATACAGGAAAAAGGAAAACAGTATTAAGGGTAGAGAACAGCATCTACATTTTTAAAAATCAAAGTTGATTGGAAAGCAAGAAGATGGAAAAGAGTTTCGCAAGCGAGAAGTTAGAGAAAATAAACTGTTGAAGAGAAGAGGGTGAATAAGTTTCATAAAGAGGGAATAGTAGTGAGGAAATCTGGATCAGGAGGTAACGACACGAAGAGAGATCATCATTTCAACTTAGAGCTAAAGAGATCAATTAGAAAAGATCCAACTCAGTCCACAAGGCGTTTGGCACGTGAGAAACGCGTTTCAGCTATGACAGTCCAAAGAGCAGTTAAAAAAAATTGAAATCTATCTTTTTCAACTGTAAAATGATGAGACCTTACCACTAAATTAGTACTACGCTTAATTTCATAATGTCAAAATAACATAGCGGAAAGATCTTCAGAACAAATACCATGAAAGTATTTATAGGTAAGCCTGAAGGAAGCTACATTGCCGCTGCTGAGGTATTAGCAATGGATTCACTCGAAGCCAAAAATCACATGCAATGCAATAGTCGAGGGCAAGAATGTATGATCCACATATCGGCCAAATAACTTTTGGTGTCGCTCACATTCGCTTGCTGATCGGAATTGATAAAATCCTGACATTAAAGGAACAGGTTTCAGGAAGACAGAAGATGGCGATTGGCATTGTATTTAAGTTTTTGAACATTGTAGGTGACAGAGAAGCAAGAGATCCAAAAGGAGTTCCATAGGCGAGAAAAGAAACCATTAGAACAGATGTGGCTGTTGCATGCAGCTAGTTCGGCAGTAAAATGGTGAGACCTTGATGCCAATCTAGTAGCACGTTTAAATTCATGTATTTGAGACACTAAGAGAGGTAAAAAGCCCATCAGAATAGTTTGTATTTGTAGAAAAGACAGAGGGAAGCCATGTTGAGTTTGTAGAAAAGACAGAGGGAAGCCATGTTGTGTTTGTAGAAAAGACAGAGGGAAGCCATGTTGAGTTTGTAGAAAAGACAGAGGGAAGCCATGTTGAGTTTGTAGAAAAGTGATGGAAGCCGAGATGCCGGATGAAATATAAGTTGCTAAGCAGTTACGAATACTGTCCTATTTCAAGCCTTTTACATCAGAAGTCAAATCTCGATTTTTGACATGGAAGGAGGCTAGTTTTGTTTTAACTGGTAATGCTAAGTAATTTTTTTCCTATAAATTAATTGCAAGTTTTTTCCCTCTTTTTATGCTACTTTGTAGAGTAAGAGGAAACTTGTATGGATTTTGTTTTCTTGGTCAAGCAAAGCAATTATATATATATATATATATATATATATATATATATATATATATATATATATATATATATATATATATATATATAAAATATTAGCTCCTGAAAAATTAATTTCGGTTAAGCCCTGTGGTTTAAGGTGTGAATTTGTAAACAGTGACTATTTAAGCTAATACTGCACGACTCTTCGACAGAATTGAGTAACTGTCAGTCACGGTGTGTTTATCTTAATCTAAAAATAAGCACGCTAAAATTCACCCTCATCCCGTACCGTACGCTGACGGCTTAGTGGGAGAAGTTTGGACTGACGCAAATTCAGTCGGGTTTCGATCCTAGCTAAAGGCAACCTGACACTGATGAGCTGCGAAACAGTCTGTCTGTGGATGATATATATATATATATATATATATATATATATATATATATATATATATAAATAATTGGTTTGCTTTTTTGAATTTGTAGGTTTGATGGTTTGGATCGTGATTACAATTCCAATGTAATAAATTATAACCATGGAATATTAGTATTTGAGCCTTTTATATTATATATATATACTGGTCTCGCTCACATTCGCTTGCTGATCGGAATTGATAAAATCCTGATTTCTTTGTCATGTCACCCGAAGCAAGGCAATAAAAACACTAAGATTCATGTGTCGCACTAGTAATGTCCACAATCCAGATATTAAATTAGGTCACCATCTTAGATGAACACACACCATTCCTTACTCTCCCCACTTCCTACACGATAATAAATTTACATCTTTCTTTCAACCACATTCTATATACGACTTCTGGTAAACACACAAGCGTACAAAGTTCACAGAGTTTTATAATAGTAAAGATACGATAATCGTTCATTTCTGTTGCCTCTCCAGCATTTACAACGTCACAAGAGGACTGACATTACAAATCGCTTCAGTATTCATTACTCTCTTATCTAAAGATTCTTTTTCTGTTTTTTATTGTTTCGTAAATTGAACATATTGTTTCGGCCTGTGCTCATAAATAATTTACGGAACAGTTAACAAATCGTGTAACAACATCTACTACCACTTTATGGCAATTATACATCCAGCCTTTATCTTTATTTACTGCGGAGAAGGTTGTAACGACAAGTTCCCTAACTAGATTATACTGAACATGTTTGACGTGGGTATATTGTTATTCTATTAATATAATGGATAATATGACGAAAAAAACATCATAAAGTAGAGAGAATAATAAAAGAATAGAATCCAGAGGAGAGATCCACAAGCGAGGAGTACAAGAGAAGAAAATGTTAGCATAGAACTTGCGGTTATATCTAGACATTTCTTCAGTAAAATGATGTGACCTTGCCGCCAATCTAGTAGTGCACATAAGTTCAAAGAGTCAAGATCCCATAGATGCAATTTTCATCAGAATAATTTCCATGAACGTATTTAAAGAAAACGCAGACGGAAGGTACATTGAGACAGAGTGAAATTGGCTGGAATCGAAATATCTAAGAATAGATTGGGTCGAGAAAAGAAAATATCTAAGGCGACTCAATGAGCCAGCATTCATTGCCGCCGACCTCTCAATTGATTCAATATAACCAGTCTATTGTTCTCGAAATTTCTCATATGGAACACATCTCTGTTGCCTCTGTTCTTTTCATCTTTCAGGAAATTGACCAAAATAGAGCGCTACATGAATAAAGATTCATCTCTCTTTTTATCGCTATACAGAGAATTGGTGCATAATACGCCAAAAGGTCTCCAAACAGTCGTCTGCAGATTTTGAATTCAAAGTTGTCCTTCTCCTAGATTCTTTGCCTCCCAAGGATTATAGAACCCTGTCCTTCCTGCTATTTACCTATAGCTGAGACGAGAAGAGATAGATTTACACATTCATTTTCATCGCCACTAACGAAATTTTCTTGGTGATTTAATATTTTGTTTAAATTTTAAAAGATATCTTTCATGGCACCTCCGGTTCTCCGAAAAAATATTCCACATTACTCATATGTTTTCTTCATAGTATTCTCAGCATTTTGTCTGTCGATAGCAAATCGTCATTGGATCAGGTCCCCTCTTCATCTGTGAAGAAAATTGTCCAGCTTTCGCTGCCACAGAGGAGGAATGACATGCGTCGCACTAGTTATGGCCACAATCCGGATGTTAAATTAGGTCACCATCTGAGACGAAGGCACACCATTTCCTGCTCTCCCCAATTCCTACACGATAATAAATTTACCATGTTTACCGTGGGTTCTCCGAGCCCGTAGGCTCGGCCAAAAATATTCTCTTAGAACCCGCATAAACGGGTTCAGGGCCTGTCTACCTCCCCGGACGAAACTTGTACTTCGGCAAAGGCTCGTCCGGATTCCTCTCTGCTCAAGGCAGAGAGATCGACAGTTGAACAGGCTATGGCACCGTTCCCCGTTCTTCCGTAATGCTCGTTGTAGTAGAGACTTTGTAATCGCGGTTACAACTATAGCAACGCCGTTGAACAATACTGGTGTCAGACGCCTTCGAATATCACTCGCACTAATAGTACTGGCTCGATAATACCCTCTCGAAATGTAATAAGCGAATAGTGATCCAAATAGTAATCCCTATAGTGATCTGAATAGAGAAGTACTATAGTCAATAGAGCAGAGAATAGCGGTCCGTAAACTAATAGAGGATAGACTAGAAATGCAGATCCGAATAGTAATAGAGGATAGACTAGAATAACGATCATCTGTCGCCAGCTACTTCCTACATATATGCGTTTCCTCTATGGTCACGTGGCCTACTTAATCCAATAATGGATCGTCTGTGTTTGCTCACTGGCGATCTATGTTCAAACTCAAATGTCGGCAACTATACTTTATTCCGATATAACAGTTAACATTGGTGATTAATATATATACATTTACGGGCAAACATATGTCAGGTTTATTACTTGAGTCTAGAGTTAAGGGTTGGCAGAGTTTATACTTGAAACTACAAGTAAATATTGTGTCAGGTTTATACTTGCATCTACAGGTAAACATTGAGCGTGTTTATTCCTGATACTACAGGAGTTACTTGTAAGTATTAGTCGAGTTTATATCTGACTCTCAAGTAAATATAGGTTGTTCTAATAACTTGAACCGATTTTAAATGTGAATTAAGTTTAAGCGTCTAATGATTTTTTTTTCTTACAGATTTAACAACTTAAATCTTTGGCAATTTCAACCAATGAAAGATTAACAATCAAACAACAATTTAAAGTTATCGAAGCCTATTATGAAAATGGACGTTCAAACAGAAATTCAATGAGAATTTCCCAGGTAGTATCATCTCTCGAAGCAGCGAAGTCAATTGGCCATCACGATCGTGCTACTTGACGCCTTTAGATTTCTTCTTTTGGGGTCATCTCAAAACTAAGGTCTATGCCAACAAGCTAACAACAATTCAACAGATGAAGGATGAGATAATAAGACATATTGGTGAGATCGAGGAGCAACTATACAGAGACGTCATCAAAGATTTTGACCATCGATTGGAGGTCTGCCGCTGAACACTTGGCGGACATTTGCGCGATATTAGTTTTCAATTGCTATAACTTAAATGACCAATAACACTGATTTATTTACTGATGACACTGATCCGTCTTAATGAAACACCCTATATTTTTAAGTATTTTATTTGAGTCTACATGTAAATATTAATCAAGTTTATATCTGTCTTCACAAGTAAATATTTTCAAGTATTTTACTTGAGTCTATATGTAAATATAAATCGGGTTTATATCTGACTCTACAAGTAAATATTTTCAATCATTCTACTTGAGTCTACATGTAAATATTAGTCAGATTTATAACTGAGTTTAAAAATGAGAAACGGTCATATAATTAGGTCTGAAATCTGTCGGGTTTATATTTCAAATGATAATTACACATTGTTCAGATGTATACTTGAGTCTATAGATAATGATTAGTCAAGTTTAGATATAATTCAACGCGCAAATGTTTGCCGGGTTTATAAAAGAATTGGCCGTCTTCTTGTTTGAATTGATAGATAAAATGTGTTCCTGTGTATACGATAGTTTACAAGCCTTCACCTCGAAGGTATCAGTTTCGCGTAGGTCTTACACCGCTAAAGTGGATAAGGTCGCCGGATTCTAATCACCACCATTACAGGAACATCATTTTCTTTTATTCATATCACACACCTCATTCATCATAACTATTTTAACAGTAGTCCTCTACCTTGAGCGACTCTCGAGCTTTATATTCGGTGAGATTTAGTGAAAGAATTGAAAAAGCGTTTCCTGAGGTTAAAGATAGGCTTTTGTGTTTAAGGAGGTCTTGAACAGAAATTAAACCTTGAGCTGGTGGAATAGACGAACCAAAATATTTAATCTATCGGGAATATTTTTCGTGTAGAGAAAAGGGATGTTCTTAAGAATCACTGTAAAGAATGAAGGAAAAGTCGAAATTACTCTGTTGGTGAGCTAGAAAGCTAGTGATGTGTATAGTTTAAGACATGTGCACAGAGCGCTAATTTTAGCGTCCTGTCGCAGTATCAGCCTGACGTGAAAGCCAGTGAGCAAGCGTCTTTTTTTTTGTTACTGATGGCTCAAATCTGAAAGTAGCACTGCTGCTGGAAGGGTTTTCCGTGCATGCGTGTCTGGTTTAGCGTCTTTTTTTTCAGTTTAAAACTTTCGTTTCATAATTTTAGACGATCGAATTTACTTCTTTTATTTCCAATTTTATCCTCGGGTACTGATTTATTCTATTACAAGTTGAGGTATCCGAGGTTTTCCAAACGAGTATTACCATTTACATATATGTATATATATATATATATATATATATATGTATATATATATATATATATATATATATGAAGAAATATAGTCTTAAGGTGTGCTATATTTATGGGGCAAAGTGCTCAATATCAGAGATAGAGCGTGTGTAAATATAAAAGTGAACATAGAAGTCAACACTTAGAGTCGACAGTCTGTTTCATGCTAGATGCAATCGTCAGGCCTGAAGATTTCATATAGCATGAAACAGACTGTAGCCTCTAAGTGTTGACTTCTATGTTCACTTTTATATATATATATATGTGTGTGTGTGTGTGTGTGTGTGTGTGTGTTCTTTAAAATTCCTCGTTTTCCTATCATAATCTAAACATTTTCGTTCGCCTCAAGCCTTATTTTTTCTTAATCTGCGACTATATTGTCCCGCATTCCAGGCTATAAAAGATATCATTTGTCGTTCGTAGCAAGTATTTCTGAATTAATTTATTAATTTCATGAATATGATGTTTTATTATGGCAATGCCTTATTTCTTTACAAGACAGCGTCCTGTCGTTTGCATGGGAATATAGTCACAGATTGATACCAACAGTAACCACGTTCTGGAAACCGGTTAAGTAAGATAGATATGTAATAATGGAAACGATTTACAAAGACGAGAGATTCATAGCGAGTTGAGGTTTGTACGCGTAACTTTCGTGTTTGCATTTCGGTGTAAATATCTGGGTAGTTTTAGAATTACACGAATGCCCATTTACGGAAAAGACTTTCTGGGAGTAAATGACGTATCAGTAGATCCGAATTCGGAATAATGATTAACTGACGAGGAAGCTGTACAAAAAAAATTGGCATGGAATTGAAACATGGAAGTAATTCTATGCTCGTAATTGTCAGGAACTATTACAGAAGGGGAATATTACGCGATAGATAATAGTCATACCGAAATCCTCAGAAATACTTGCTAAAAAACGAGAAATGATATACTTTATAGCCAGGAATGCGTGAATATATAGTCGGAGTTTTGGAAAAATAAGGCTTGACGCGAACGAAATATAAATCTATTAAAAAATGTTTAGATTATGATGGAAAAACGAGGAATTTTAAAGAACATCATACATATATATATATATATATATATATATATATATATATATATATATATATATATATATATATATATATATATATATATATATATACACACTCTTCGGCACAATTGAGTCACTATCAGTCACTGTGTGTTTATCTAAGTCTAAAAATAAACACGCTTAAATTCACCTTCGCCCCTGCCATGCGCCGACGGCTTAGTGGTAGATGTTCTGACTTACGCCAATTCAGTCGGGTTTCGATCCTAGCTAGAAGCAACCGGACGTCTAGCCACACTGATGAGCTGCGAAACAGTCTGTCTGTGGATGACAAAAATATATATATATTACAATGAATCATTCATACAAAAAGTAGATTAGTAAAGTTAATGATATAAAATGTCGAAATCCTTTTGCCAACAAAATTTTAAAGTTGCATTAACCTAAAAATACTCGATGAATGTTAGGATCCTTGTTTTTAATAACTATTGCTGTAAAAGGTCTTTATTTAATATGCGAGTACTTTCAACTATACATTCAGACATCCTCAGCATCGAATTTTTTTTATTTTTAATAAAATCCAGGTAGCATCCGAGACGAAAAAATTAAATGCGAATCGAAATATTGAGTTGTCCTTTTAAATTAGACTTTTAAAAATTTGCAAGTAATTTATAAATGGCATTTTTGCTTTGTATCTGAAGATTTTGAGGATTTCATAAATTGGTATTGTACTGACTTAAATATTGAGAGGTATTTTTGACTTGAATATAGTCCACTATTTACATTATTCGGACTATTGTCCTCATCTTTGTCGCCATATTTATTACAACGTTTCGACCGTTGTACGCTCCGGCCTTCTTCAGGTGGTTGGAATATCGAGCTGAAACCTTTATTTCGCTCACTGGGGTAGGCTGTTCTAGTTCCCCGTGCCATGCCTAATAGATGTCAGTTATCAGTTATCTCCTGTTAATTCCCCTCTGCAAGTTCTCCACTGCCTTAACCGTGTATTGAACTCATACTCTTTGGGTCTGGTCACTGGATCTAACTAATGCCTTTATCCACTGTGCCATGTGTCCTTGAGTTCGATCCTCACTGGGAGTGAATATTATTTCTGGTATTTGTGGCAACAATAACATGGAAAATAAATTCTATTGTAAAACGCATATTTCTGAAATTTTCTTGAAGAGGAATGATAATTTACAGTCCAAGAAAAATGTCAACAAATAAAGGAAATTTAACAAGCTTATAGGCAGGGTATTTTTAATTCTTTTTCTTTAAAGAGAAACTACCCGAATATTCCACGAAGTTACATTGAATATTGGAAGACAGATTTATAAGTTTTCACTTGATGATCGGTTTGTCTCTCCTTCTGTTCCCAGGAATTATTGATTTAGTCGGGCAATCCTTCGGCTCAACTCTTATTATTGTTATGCTATATTTGCTCTCTCCACCCACCCAATCCTTTGAATATATCTATTTTTTTCAAATGTCTGTTTTTTTTTTCTGGACAATTTTTTACGAATAAAAAAATCACTGTGAACACAGCCCTTTGCTCTATGAAACCCCCCACCAAAAAAAAAACAAACAAAAAAAAAACTTTATGACCTTTGCGGGACAGGTTTATGAAAAGCTTCCAATTCGAAGCACGTGCCCGAAATAAAAGCGTTCTTCATCCTTTTCTGACTTTTCCTTTTCATTTCTGCTTCTGATTAATTCGTTTTACGCATGCGTGGCTGTTACGAAGGGGGTCCGTGCTTGCTGGCTTCATGACGAAGCACCCAAGTCAATATCCGCCTCTTCGAGATTTTAATGAAACAAAAAAAGGAAAAAAAAAAAAAGAAACGAAAAAGTGATACCCCAATAGAATTGTCGAAACGAATATCTAAGCTTATATACAATTACAAACATACCCATCTCTCTCTCTCTATATATATATATATACATATATATATACATATACATATATATATATATATATATATATATATAGCTTTTCATGTATGCCTCGTTCTGATTCTAGCAATCGTCGATTTTATGTGTATCCTTCTCTTTGAATCTTTTATGGATAACCGAATTTTGATCTAGATCGATCAATCTTTCATGCTATCTCATTCTATTCGTATCTACAAGCGACTATTTATAGATTATATATATATATATATATATATATATATATATATATATATATATACAGTATAACCTGGATATAAGAGAAACCAGGATATAAGAGAGATTTTCTCTGGTCCCAAATTAGAGCCTGTGTGGATAAAACAAAATAGACCAAACCCGGATATAAGATAAACCCGGATATAAGAGACTGCTTCTCCGGTCCCGACAACTCTCTTATATCCGGGTTACACTATACATATATATACAGTGTAACCCGGATATAAGAGACCCTGGTATAAGAGAAACCCGGATATAAGATATATTTTCTATGGTCCCAAATTAGAGCCTGTGTTAATAAAATATATATATACATATGAAATGGATAAAGTCCGACAGGATTCGAACCTGTATCCTTCACCGATTGAACCACAGAGGAGTGTTTCGGTTAGCAAGGTCGATTTTACTATTTTAAACTTACAGTTCTCCATGATCTTCTCTTGTACATTGATATCGGCTCGATGCGTATGCAAATGTAAACAATTTTTCCGTATATTCCGTATAGCTGTCATTATGGTGATGTAATTATCTTTATATCGCGTTCCTAGAATTCGTTTTAAAATCTACTCATGTTTTCATTAAATCTTGACATTAGGGATTCACCTGCTCCTCCACTGGAACGTAATATTACACCAGGCCAGGACACCTTTACAAGCCGATGGTCATCGCAAAGCACTAATTAGTAGTGCGACAATGAAATCAGGCACGGCTGATCATGTATTTGTACTGTTCATTCAAAGTACTCTTTCTGGCTGGCTCTTTTAGTGATTCTTACGACAAATGGCGTAAAGATAGCTAAAAGTCTTATCTGAAAATCTGGAAAAAAGAAACTCAATTAGGTTAGTGTTTTTTAGATTATAAATACATTATGTGTGATGGATAATCATGCTGTTACACGATTTGTACAATTTTGCTCTTACAACCGCTATATATATATATATATATATATATATATATATATATATATATATAAATATATATATATATATATATATTATGAATTGGACAAAGTCCGACAATTATTAAACATATATATATATATATATATATATATATATATATATATATATAAATCAGGTAATAAGGTTTGTCCTCTTTATTTAAAGAACCTAATAATTTGCTGAATTTAAAAACAGAAATCTTAAGCAAGTGTAGACACAGAAAACGCTGGTTACTAAAATAGGTTTGATTTTCTTCTCTTGTATGTTTTTGAATAAATATGTTTTAACCCCTCCCGTTGTTGAGTTACTGTTTATTTTTTTATGGTGACATGGTCATGTTTTTGTGTTGTAGGCTATATATTTTCTGTTCTTACATTACCTCTTTAGCCAGATTGCCCTGACGAGCCGCGTAGGTGAAACCTACGTAATTTAGTCTGGCTATTTAGGTTGACTTGCTTAGTTTGCTCTACTTAGCGTATTGAGCACTTTGCTTAGTTATTTTACTTTACTCATATTGGAAGTTTTTTTCTTTGAACTCTGAACTTAGATTCTATACGATTATTTTCACCTCAATTACATGTTCTTAGTTCTTTCTTTTTTATCCTTTTTCCTCCTTGGCTATTGGCTGGTTCATTTACAAGCCAAAGCACCTAAGGTTTTACCGGACGAGTATAGCTACTTATATTCATAAGATTATATATATATATATATATATATATATATATATATATATATATATATATATATAGGGTAGCAAAAGTATTTAACACGATGGCTTTTTATAAATTTCAAAATGGAAAATTTTTCAATTTGAATGATACTTCAAATATATTAATGTACATCGTCAAAATAAACATAAAGGAAAACTGAGAAATATTGTTTAATGTACTTTTATTGCCAATTTGCGTATTTGACTGTGTGAAAAAGTAATTAACACCCATGCAAATAATACGGTAAAAAAAGGCTATTTTAGGACTATTTTCAGTTATTTTGATATGGTTTGTACTTCAACCAATCACAGGTTGTCATCAATATATATTTTAACCAAGCACGTCCCTCAATCAGCTCATAGTGATAACAGGTCTGATGCAATATAAAATGTCCCGCGATCTAAACTCATAAAAATGGTTAAAACAAAAGAATTGTTGACAAATGATATGCGACAGAAGACTATAAAGCGGCATAAAGATGGTAAGGGGGTATCGGAAAGTTGATCAAGATTTAAATTGGCTTGTGTGTACTGTGGGTATCTGACTGAAAATATCTAAAGGAGAGGTCGTCCGCATAAATTTAACGAGACTGCTGAACGATCTATCGCCCGGAATGGGAAGAAACAACCATTTTTGACTCAAAGAGAAATTCAGAATGATCTGAGAAATGTCGGAATTGAATTAAGTAAAGATACACTTAAGAGATCACTGAATCTCACAGGCCTGTATTCTAGATCACCAAGATAGACTCCATTATTAAAACATGTAAAAATGTGCAAGACCGCTTGAAATTTGTTTAAAATGATGAACGTGAATCAGATGAATTCTGGAAGAATGTTATTTGGTCAGATGAAACGAAAATTGAGCTTTTCGGAAGAAACATGTGCTTCCAAGTATGGAGGAGAAAAAGAACTGAATGCAATCCAGTGAAGGCAATCAATTATGAGGGGTGGAAGTGTAATGATTTGGGGGAAGGTGTTTCGTATAACAGAGTAGGAGACATGGGAGTCATCGAAGGTAAGATGAATGCAGCAAAATACAAGCAAATCTTATCAACCCATCGAATTAAAACGTTCAACTGTTTTGGGGCTTGAGCGAGATTTTTTAATATTCAAAAAGGACAACGATCCAAAGCACACGGCTAAACCAACTCAACACTGGAATTGATGTTCTGGAATGGCCAGCAGATCTCAATCTAATAGAAAATTTATGGAAAGATTTGAAGTTGAGAGTACACGCAAGAGATCCCAAAATATAAAAGAACTGAAGAAGAAGAATGGATGAAACTGCCAAAATCTTCACACAAGAAGCTCGTTGAAAACTGCAGAAAATGGCTACAGGCTGCAAGGCAGAACAGAGGATATGATATTATATATTAATAAATCGTGTTAAATAATTTTGCACAAAGTCAAATTCGACAATTGGCAATAAAGTACATAAAAACAGTACATAAAGTACATTAAAACAACATTTCTCAATTTTCCTTTATATTTAGTTATAATAATAATTTTCAGTAAAATATATGAAATAAGTTTTATACAAATGGAACAATATTTTATTGTTCAATTTATAAAAAGAACGATGTGGTAAATATTTTTGCTACCCACTGTATATATATATATATATATATATATATATATATATATATATATACATATATACATATATATATATATATATATATATATATATATATATATATATATGGTGCAGAATAATAATAGCACATGTAAAAATGGCACAGATAAAAAGGGCACGGGTAAAAATGAAACGGTAAAAATGGAACAGGTAAAAATGGCACGGGTAAAAATATCTACATCTACTCTTGGAAAGAAATCTTCTCTATTCCTTTATCATTTGCTATAATTTCCATGATGGATGTAATAGCAGATCTAAACAAAAACCACATTTTCACTACGGGGCACAATAATAATGTCACGGTAAAAGAACACAGCTAAAAAGTCACTGGCAAAAATGGCACAAGTGGGAAATTAGGGAAAATGGTACAATGCTTGGGAGCAGCAGTAGTAGACCATTCTCGAGCAAGTTGCAGATCTTTAAGTCTTTTTGGTACTTGTGGATAGAGTTTTGCTCTTTGGTTACGCAAAGTTCTTTTTATGATATCCTCCCTTGGAAATAATGCCTTTGCCTCAGGCTATTGCTATAAATCTGGCCATGTTGAACTTCTGTTTCTTCTGCTTTCCCCTTCATGTTGTTGATACATTTCGTGGATGCAATTGCTGCATATTAAGGAGTGCGCTTTGTGGTTTTTTAGCTGCTACAGGATCAGTCATATCAAGGCTGGTGTTCCTGGTACCTTTGCAAAAAGATATTCTCTTAACACATCTCCATTGGATAGTAGTTGATTATGCGATCTGTTTTGCATACATGCACCTTTGGAAACAAATCTCTTTTCCTTTATTATTAGGGCTCGAACGCCAATAAATTTCAGAGACCGATGTGACCCGTGTATTAAAGAGAAGATCCTAATGATAAAGCATAAAGATCCTGATAAATTACTAAACCAACATAATGAGATAATCTTTAAATGCAGACATAGAAATCATCTCAATTTTACTCACTACATTAAAAAAAAAACTATATACGATGGTAAAGATTGGCTTATTTTTAGATATGAGGATATGTGTATGCAGACATGTGAGCGGGTACATAATTGTATGTACATAGATGTGTATATGCACTTGCATATGGAGATGTGAATTTATGTGTATATGCATATACATGTGTATATGTGTATAAATATGTATATGTATATGCGTATTGGTAAATTTAGATAGGCATATGTGTATATATAATGATTCATGTATACGGGGTTGCATATATATTTGTATATATATATATGTATATATATATATATATGTATTTCCGAATTTATAATATGTGATATGTACGAATATATGTGTAGGATATAGTTGTATGCATATGTATGTATGTATGCATGGGTTTATGTTTATATAGAGAGAGTTCTAATGGAAGAACAGAAAATGTGTTATTACCTTTTGTTATGGGAACTTACCCATAATAATAATGTACCTTCAAATTCCAGTCGATGAGGAAAGTTCAAAATTACTGTGCATAAACACACACAAAGGATTGTACAAATACCAAAGATTACCATTTGGGATTAAGATCGCACCGGCTATATTCAAACAGACAATGGATACTATGCTCGTCGGACTAGAGTACACGATTGTATACCTGGATGCTGTATTGATAAATAGAGAAAGTGTTGAACAACATTGGGATCACGTACAAGAGGTGTTTAAGAGAATACAAAGCTATGGGTTCAAGGTAAAAGAAAACAAATGCGATTTTTTCATGAAGGAAATTAAATACCTGGGCCATATCATCGATCAAGAAGGAAGACGACCAGACCCTGAAAGGGCAACGGCAATAAAGAAAAACAAATGCCAGTTCCAAAGAACATAACAGAATTACAAAGTTTTCTAGGCCTAGTGAGTTACTACCAGGAATACATTCCTCACATGCATGAACTTCGCGCACCACTGAACGAACTTCTGAAGAAAGAAAAAGTTTGGCAGTGGACAGATGAATGCCAGAAAACGTTTGACAAAATAATTAAGACGTTAACTTCGGATTTATTTTTGGCACACTACGATCCTAAATTAGAAATAATTGTAGCAAGTGACGCGAGCGCCTATGGAGTCGGGGCGTGTTTACTGCATAAAATGCCGGATGGGACAATAAAACCCATCGCGCACGCTTCTAGAATTCCCTACCAGCAGAGAAAAATTCCTCACAAATAGAGAAAGAAGCTCTGACGATTATTTTCGAAGTCACATGATTTCATAGATATATCTATGGTAGATTTTTTACTTTAAAAGCCGTTACTAACAATATTTGGTTCGAAAAAAGGTCTACCGGTTTACACTGCAAATAGGTTACTAAGATGGGGTACAATTCTTCTGAACTACAATTTCAGATTGGAATATCTACCAACGAAAAAGATCGGGCATGCGGATGGTCTGTCGAGACTTATACCAACAAAAACAGAGCTATTGGAAGATTCTGTAATCGGAGCCCTGCGACATGAAGAATATATCAGGACAGTACTATGTTGTACAGTTCGAAACCTCCCCGTCACACTACAAGAGATAAAAAATAAAGCAATAAATGATGAATTCATAAAAGAAACAAAAGCAAAAATAGCAGAAATATAAAATAAACAAATATCGAACAGCTTTTCTTTATGCGATAATGTGCTACTTTATAACGAAAGGGTTGTAATTCCCAAAACACTACAAAAGTGAATCCTAAAGGATTTCCACGGGGGCCATCCAGGAAAAAATAGAATGAAATCGCTGATGCGAAGCTATGTATATTGGAAAAACATGGATCAGGATATTACTCAGATG
Organism: Acanthosepion esculentum; assembly: GCA_964036315.1. NCBI lineage: Eukaryota > Metazoa > Mollusca > Cephalopoda > Sepiida > Sepiidae > Acanthosepion > Acanthosepion esculentum. The sequence goes on along the minus strand of OZ038511.1, from coordinate 84,112,040 downwards.
GTGGAAAAATGCAAGGGTTGCACCGTAGCTGCCAAAACACCGCCAATCATCCATAAGCCATGGCCAGAGACAGATCGTCCGTGCTCAAGAATACACGCAGATTATGCATGTCCAATTGATGGTTTCTACTATTTGATCATAGTGGATAGTTATAGTAAATGGTCGGGGGTGTTTCGTTGCAAAAATCCTACTTCGGAAACTACCATAAATTGCCTCCACGAGCTATTTGTTCGGTTTGAAGTAGTGGATTGCCTAGTCACAGATAATGGAACGCAATTCTCATCAGCGGACTTCCAAGAGTTTTGCGAAATTTATCAAGTCAAACATATAAAAGCCCCGTCATATCACCCAAGATAAAATGGGCAAGCGGAGAGATTTGTTCATACACTCAAAAGAGCGTTAAGAAAAGCATATGATGTGCCTACGGAAAAAGCATTACAACAATTTCTTCAGTTATATCGAATTACGCAAAATAATGCTACGGCTTCGGCATTAACATCCGTATAAGTGATGTTCGCTAGAATAATCAGATCTGTATTTGATAAATTGCTACCAAGTCAAAAGAAGCAAATAACACAGTCGTGCGTACCAAAAAGAAAATTCCACGTAGGAGAAAAAGTTTTTTTTAAAGCATATAAAAATAATACATCTTACTAGGAGCAAGATAAAATTGAAAAAATATCGGGAATATGGTTTACATAGTACAGGGACACAAATTCTCACATAGAAGACACGTAAACCAAATAAGGAAGAGACTGTTACAGGATGCTAACGGTCCAACTCAGGAAGAAGTGATGGATACGATTTTCGATACATTTGATATAAAAAGACCGCAAACAATGCCAGAACCACGAACATCGTCCAGAAAAAGGAAGTTCACAGAACCTTTGGAAATAGATGCAAAGAAAAAAAAAACCCTGCTACGCAAAAGCTTCGGAAGTGGGGTGTTCTGGAAAATTACCCATATTAATAATGGACTATTCCGGACATTATAAATAATGCGCCCCAAGAGGGATGACAGAGGATTATTGTAAGAACATTGGAATAGTGATACTTGTCGAGACACCATAGTTCTCTCTAACCAAATCTGATTGTCATTATTAATACTTCTACTTCTTTGTATATATTTTGATTGTTAATATATCTGTGTTATACCATACCTGTGTTCGGGTTATTCTTCTTTGGTTCTACCTTGGAACATCACCGTCGTACAAGGAACTTGAACCATAACACCTTTTAATCTTACTTTCTCTTTAAATAATTTCTAATTAGACTTGAAAGATTGGAAATTTTACTCAACTCAAATTAAATTGGTCACTTAGATTTAAATTAAAAACTGGTACTCTTTAACCATTAGTCATGATGTTAAAAATATTAAAATTAGAAATATTTTTCGAAATTTAAACACTTAATTCACCACCTAACGTTAAATGTAAAATTTAAGTAAAAATTTAAATATGTATAAAGATGGATGCATGTGGAGATATGTAAATGTATATGTAATGTTGAGTCTTGACTCAATGTTGAATCTCGCCTATTGCATGGAATAATAATGCAACACAAAATGTACTTAGAACAAGAATGTATTATAACAAGAAAGTGTACACAATAAGTACATATAGTATTTCTGTATATTTCTGGGAAGACGTTCCTGGAGAATGTGTTGACTAGTCGCAGTCGATCAGAGTCTCTAGATGGATCTCGTGATTCCCTCTTCCTCGTCTTCCGGTACCAACCATTATTTATATAGTTGGTAGTCACCTATGCAGATTAGGTGGATCCTACACAACATGTAAGTATTTGTATATGTATATGCATATATACCGATGTATATCGATGCATGTGTATGTGGTTATATGTGTAATTTTACATGTATATGAATGTATGTGTATGTATTTTTACGTAAATATGTATGTAGTGTATGTATGAAAAAACAGTAATTCTTTTTACTATTACCTTCATATCTTACTCCATCTTGATTTGAAACCTAAACTTTAATTAAGAAATATTACCAATCTAAAAATAGCTACATATTAAATTCATGAATTAGACTCTAACTGAAAAGATTTTACCTTAACAGTCATTCACAATATTAAAATATTACTATTAGTAAATTTTTATTTTTTATTTTTATTATTTTTGTTTATTAATATAATATTCGGCTTATATTAAATCCCAAATTTATTTGTCGAGAAGTTGAATATTTAAATTGCTAACAAGCATTAAATTTAATATCTTTGTGGAGTTTTTAAACATTTAAATTGCTAAGAAACGTTAAAAAAAGCTATACCACCCCACTTCTTCCTCCAAAAATCCTACGTACATCAATTATCTCTTTACTTCCTCCTTTTTTCTTTTTTTCCTTTCCCAGTATCATTTCCGTTGTGTTGACCGATTAAATAGGTCAATGTCTGATTCTTACCTCCTCCTTCCTCAATAATAAGTATTATAAAAAGAAGTATGAAAATAAATTTTAAAACTCTCCCTTCCCTCTTTAAACTCGACCATGTCTATCACACCATTCCTCCCCACCCTCTATGTAAACTTATAAAAGCTTAATACTGCCCGTCAAAAGTGTAAATTTAAATTCATTTTTCGTTTCATCTTTTAAAAGTGAAGTCTGAAGATCCAGAGAAAAATAAAATTATTTGGTGACAAATTATAACAAATGGAGCCTTAAAGTGGTCTGTTTTTCTTTAAATTAATATATATATATATATATATATATATATATATATGTATGTATGTATGTATATATGTGTGTGTGTGTGTGTGTGTTTGGATGTGTGTGTGATAACGATATATAATTTGTTTTTATATATCGTTGTAGAGTAGCTAGCACCCCTTCAGCACTCTACCAGATGGCCTGGCTCATAGCCTGAAATAGTCTACGATTAAGGACTTCAACAGTTGATTAATACGTTGATACTAAGCTGATTAATATTCAGACTGATTTTCGTTTGGCAATACAGCATTTAACCCTCCTCTATTCCTTGTAAGTTGTCTTGTTAATTGTTTTGTAACTTATTGTTCTGTGTTTTTGTATGTATCCGTTAGCACCGGGTATCGGTGCAGAATAAATATATTAAACACTCATTCTTCTCTGTGTATCATTCACCTCGACGATACAACATATATCAAGAACAATTTTAGGGGAAATAAGTATAAAAAATCTGTCTATATTTCTGAGATGAGGTATTATGTACACTATTTATATTATTCGGACTATTTATTACAACGTCCTCAAGAACACATGGCACAGTGGATAAAATCGTTAATTAGATCCAGTGACAGGACCCCAAAAGTGTGAGTTCAATACCCAGTTAAGGCCATGGAGAACTTGGAGAAGGGAATTAACAGGAGATAACTGATAACTGACATCCATTAAACATGGCACGTGGAACTAGAACAGTATACCCCATTGAGCGAAATAAAGGGTTCAGATCGACATTCCAACCACCCGAAGAAGGCCGAAACGTTGTAATAAATATGGCGACAAAGACGAGGACAATAGTCCCAATAATGTAAATAGTGTACATAATATGTCATCTAAGAAATATAGACAGATACTGAAGGGCCGAAACGTTGTAATAAATATGGCGACAAAGATGACGACTATAGTCTGAATGATGTAAATAATGTACATAGTACCTCATCTCAGAAACATAGACAGATGTTGAAGGGCCGAAACGTTATAATAAATATGGCAACAAAGACAAGGACAATAGTCCGAATAATGTAAATAGTGTACATAGTACCTCATCTCAGAAATATAGACCGATAATCAAAGGCCGAAACGTTGTAATAAATATGGCAACAAAGATGAGGACAATAGTCTGAATAATGTAAATAAAGTATGAAAAAGTTGATAAAGTTTTCGTGCGACGCGTTTCACACTTTAGGATTTCATCTGTCAAACCCAAAGGAAAAAGAATATACTGTACTATCCACTAAGTCTATCCCTTCTACAAAATTAAGAATTTATCTAAACACAACATAAAATTTGTTGCAAATACATTTAAACAATAAAAGACTGAATTAATACAGAACCTATTAACTTTAAGAATGACATCAAGAAATGTATCATAAAAATGTTCGACAAATCTTATTAAAGTAAAAATGACGTTATTAAACACGATTCGAAACTAGATCCTCCGCGCAACTGATATCTGTACGCCCTAACGAACTCTGATACGAAGAACCATCGATCAAACTCTGTCCAGTTGTGCATTTAAGCGAAACTTCTCTCGCCATAGATTTGTAGTGAACAAAACAAGATCTAGATTTAAAATTCAAATGTTAAGCACTGACTCTTGATTTTGTTAGAAATTAAAAAGACTCGAATTACAAACTTTGCCTAACACACATGAAAAAGCGAAACTCGTGAAATTTAACACCTTGATTCGAAATGTTTTTTCGGCCAATAGAATACTAGGAAACCTTTAAAAACAAAATTCAAATAATTTTCCATTCTCAGAAACAAATTCTTTTACGGATCTTTTCGCGATCCGACGAAGTTTGTTCGTCAACCAATGGATAGCCCCGAGTCATATCCGGGAGTGAATTCCGAAATGACCTTTTCAAGTCCCACAAACAAAATAAAAGACGGGCAAGTTCGCCTGTCATCAAAGAGAAGGAGACGAGCGTATTAACACGTCTCTTGACAAACGTCAATCGATCGTTATTATTATCTCTACCTTTCTCCCTCAACTCTTTTATACTTGATAAACGAACGGAACATTTTAAGACTGAGCGATTACTTCAAAGACATTCGTACCCTTCGATAACGCTCATACATACATACGTCCACACATACGTTCCTGCCTATGTACACATAAACTCATTCTTGCATGGACTACTACGAACATTTTGATGGTCTTGTATCAATCAAAATACATTAATGTTATTTGTAAAGACCTTAATTGATTTATATGTATATAAATGTGTTGTTTCACTTTACACTTTGATTTTCTTGTTTACTACCCCTCTTATGGTGGGGTATCTAACTAACAAGGCCAAATCAAACTAATCTGTTTCAACACTCATATAACTGATAACCCAATATAGATTTCATGAAATTTTTCATATCTGCACAGTTTTGTATCTGAATGAAAACAAAGCAATTTTTCAAATGAATTAATCCGACTGATTTTTTTATTGCTTAAACATAAATGGATCTTGTCAGAGAGAAGACCTTTTTCTTTAATAAAATTTCTCGAACATTCAGGCTGGTAGACGAAAAGAAATAAATATACAATTTAATAAATAAATGGAACGTTTACTAAAATACGAATAACCCCGAAAAATATTCATAGCAGTAGAACTTAACTACGTTTTCCCAGAGATGAAAGCTGAGTGTTGTTATCCTCTTGTACCCTTCTATCACAATTTGTCGGAGCTACTGTCAGGTACCCAGGGTAGTTGTTACGTTGTAGGGTACTGCTTATACTGACCATTTCTTGTCCATGTCTCTGGCTCGTCACTGGTATAAGGGGTAAGAGTCCAAGAGTCCACTAGTCCAAGAAAAACATTTGGGTTAATACTACGCAAAAAAGACAATGATCAAACATCGAAATACATAAGGAAAATTAATTCCTTTTAATAACATGTGGAAATATTCACTCTTTGCCTGAAGAAGGTCGCAAGACCGGAAACGAGTGTAGCAAAAATATGAAGAATAAAGTTTATTATATATTAAAAAAAAACGTATAACCAAGAACGGTTGCGCGGTTTCACTCTTTTCATATGTATATATATATATATATATATATATATATATATATATATATATATATATATATATATATATAATCCGACTGATACCAAATCAGTCGGGTTTCGATCCCGGCTTGAGGCAATCTGATGTCTATTCACACTGACGATCTGTGAAACAGCCAAACTGTCAGTATTTGGATGACAATATATATATATATATATATATATATATTAGGTACCTTCATGAGATCGACAGAAAATGAGCATAGCATGATAAAAATTGCCTTAAACTTGACGAAAATAATTTTTATTTGTCTAACTGTTTATGCTATAATAAAGAGGAAAGATCAAAGTATTTTTTGATTATTTTTTTACTTTTTTTATCATTTCGAGCACATCCAAAAGTGTCGTTTAAAATCATGTTTATTTTTTTTAAATTTTATAAACAAAAATTTAATTTTTCCGTTTTAAATTCTGCCAAGAAATAGTTAAACTTTTTTTAAAATTTATTTTTACAAAATTTAAAATTTAAATGTTTATTTAACATATTTGGAAAGAAAACATTACTTACTTTACGCGCTGAAAAGTGTACTTTAAAAAAAAAAGACAGCGGGTCGGAACAATAGTGACACATTCGAGGTGTCGATTGATGCTGTCAATAAGTATTGACAGCTTACGCGACCTAATTTCATCGTACGGATGGACGAAAGTGAAATAATTTAGCTTCTTATTGAACCATCTTGCGTAACCAGTTATTAAGGGAAAATTTCAGCGTTTTAATTTTTAATTGTTTCTTAGCTTTCCATCTTTACGTGTACGATGCTTTATGAAAATTTTAAAACTAAGACTGTTGATAGAAAAAAAAATTCATAAGGTGCATACAAATTAATTTAATTATTTTAATTACTTTAATTAGATAGCTTTCTTATGAAAGGCTAAGGTGTAAAATATAAACATATACATTTATTTTATTTTATGGTATTATTTCTATTTCCTTTCATTTTATTAATTTTGATATTTCATATAGAAAAAAAATAACTGAGAAAATAAAAAAATAAGAAATTTCATAAGATAGGTTAGGTACATAATACTTTTAGGTACCCTTATCATTTGAAATATTACACAATTTTTTTTTGTTAATTTTTCTTCAAAGTAATACGAATATTGAAAAGACTTTATTTCACATAATTACATAATCATATACACTTTATTTTATTTATTCATAACCAAGTAAGAAGAGAGGTCTAGAGATGCAATGCAATTCGTACCAGAGATTCGTGAAATATTTCCTCACAAACTCCAACCTAATGATCAGAGTCCTTGCTGCCAGATGTCACAGGATGGGGGTTAGCCATTAAAGAGCAGGTCGTGCATGATATAGTCGGTAGCTATTTCACATTTGTCCAGTTGATAGTCTTCATTATCTTCTTCATAGAAAATGTTGTAATCTGGGTCAGAGAATTCCATGACCCATCCTACAAATATCTTATCAACAGAATCAACTGTCCAGATGTGTTTTATAGTATGGCCAACTATATCACCACGTAAGATTTTGTAAATGTTATCTACAAAATCTTGGGAAAAGTCCGGGAATTCTGCTTTGATGGCAGAATTGGTGTGTTCAAGGTCCTTCAATCTTTTCTGTAGCTGACGCCTTTCCTTTTTTTGATGCTGTCTCTGCTTTTCTTCACTCCTTTTCAGGATCGCCTTCTCTAATACTTCCTTCTTAGATATTCTGATCCTGTGTGGTTCTGTGCTATACTGCATGGCAACATCCAAAAGGATTGTTTAAACTTTAAAGGAAAAGAAAAATATCAAAAATTTCTCCACACGTGTCTAGCACAAACACAAAAGGCTGACCGACAGCGGAGGACAACATTTATAGCCAGGCAAGCCACGTGACTTTCTTTTGTTTTCATGACGCTTCCGGTCTTCCGTATATTTGAATTTAAGCTATTTTTGACACAAAAAAAAAACATGTTATATTAGATTTTTACCTAAAAGCAACTTTCTGATTGTAACCAGGTTTATTTTATAATCTGTAAATGATATTATCTACTTAATAATACATTGACTAACTGCAACACCGTTTTGATCAATTTTAAAATATTTAACAACTTTAAGCAATAAACATAAATTTAACAATAAGAAATAACAAATAATTGTTGTAAAAACTTATTTTTCATCGAAAATGTTTTTTGCTTTCAGGAAATGTTATTCATAGTCATACAAATAAGTAAAAGCAACTAAAAGTTTTTGAAATTAAATAATATCTTTGTTTTATTGAGTTTTGTATGTTACAATTCAGAGCTGATTTTAAGGTAGACGGGTCCGAAATAAAAAAAAAAGTAAAATGGATTTGCTTTGGTCAAAGCCTTGTGCTTTTAACTAATTAGTCGCTAAATCGGAACACCTTAGAATTTCACGAGTTTTCATGAAATTACTTATGGGGGGTGTAATAAATAAAATAAAAAAATTACCATGATTTAAAAAAAAAAATAAACACATTTATAATAATTTCAATCATTTGTGAATAGTTTCTGAAAGTTTCATGAAAATCCGACAATTATTTTTATTTTTACAAGATTTTCAAAATTAACGGCTCCCATTAAAGAAGAAAATTCAAAAAAAAAAAACACGCGTTCATGAAGGTACCTAATATATATATATATATATATATATATATATATATATATATATATATATATATATGTTTAAGAGATTGGTGTTTTTATGTATGTCTGTTTGACCGAGCGCACGTTTTTTAAACTTCCTTTACCCACCCCTTTCAAATTCGGGCGAGCAGTAGAAATAGACAAGTTTGTTTGAACAAGGACTGAGCGCACGTCTTTTTAATAACTGTTTCACACCCTTTCAAATTCTGTCGCCTTACTTAAAAGAGGACTTTGAGTTCAAAGAGATTATCAGTCGAAAAAGAAAAAAAAAAACAATTTCGCAAGACCATGTTAAATTTTCTTTGGACCAATATAAACGTTACATATATATAAAAGTAAGTTTGTTCAAGAGCTAGTTAAAAAAATGTTAGTCTTCAATTTGAATAATGAACCCTATAAAAAAATATAATAATGTTATAAATCAATGATATAATAAAAAATGAATTTTAAAAAATGATAAAAAAAACATATAAAGAAAAGATAAAGGATAATACAAAACGTTTTAGTCCTCATTTTCCATAAGAAAAGCTAAAATAAAAAATATAATAATGTTATAAATCAATGATATAAAAAATTAGTTGAGAAAAAATGATCAAATAATAAAACAAATTAATAAGAGATAAAGCCTAATAAAAACCAAATAAAAAACACAAATAACGGTAAAATATAAATAAAAAGAATCATTAAAACAACAACCTAAAAACAAGAATATGTAAAGAATAAAAAACAATAAATATTAGAAATAGAAAAAGAAAAATATATATATATATAAATTTATATGTATATATTCCTAACTGAAATGATATAAAAAGAGATGAATGCATACATTTCCCAATAGTAGTTGAGTGAAAGGAATTCAGTGAACTCGAATGGAATTCGAAATCGGCTCTCCTGTTTCGCATTCGCTTGCACGACAGCTGACATTATTGTTACTATTATTATTATTATTAACAGTAGTAGTAGGAGAAGTAGCAATAGTAGTATATTTTTCTTTTTAGTACAGTCCTTTACTGTGTCGTTACCGCAGACATTGGGAAGTCCAGGTAGTAAATATATGCATTCGGTTTACACAAATTCTATGGTTAATACAAAGGATTTGCGGTCCATATAACATCATGACAACCTTCCAAATCTTGACGACACTTCGCAGATATCTCTCCCGAGTAAGACCCATCCCCATAGAGGAGAACATGACTAAAGACTGCGTGTACGCCATCCCATGCAGCTGCGGAAAGAAATATAAAAGGGAGACAAGCCTCCCCCTTAACGTAAGGCTTCAAGGACACCAGAAAGCTGTAACACAGTGTGAAGTGGAAAAATCAGGGGTGGCTGACCACATATGGAAAGAGATGGGAGATCTAAGCCCTCTGTGGGATCATGTTGAGATCATAGACAAAGAAAACCATTGGAAAATTCGTAAACTTAAGCCTGAGCCGACCAAGCATAGAAATTAATACAATATGGGAACCAGTAATAAGGAGTGCCAGAGAAAAGCGATAATAACAACAAAAAATTGCAATATCAGCTCTGGCAAAAACATGAGATGATAACAGCAAAAATTGCAATATGAGCAGTGGTAAAAATGGTTGCTGAAGACATTAGGTTTATAATACCCAGAAATTCATACACAGATGTCCTCAAGGACACATGGCACAGTGGATAAAGGCGTTAGTTAGATCCAGTGACAGGACCCAGAGACTGTGAGTTCAATAAGAGTTTAACAGGAGATAACTGATAACTGACATCCATTAAACATGGCATGTGGAACTAGAACAGTCTACCCCAGTGAGCCAAATAAAGGGCTCAGTTCGACATTCCAACCACCTGAAGTAGGCCGGAGAGAGAGAGAGAGAGAGAGAGAGAGAGAGAGAGAGAGAGAGAGAGAGAGAAATATGGTACATATAGATAGACAGACAGAGAGATCTTGTACAAGGATAGATAGATAGATAGACATTGCATAATAAAAAAATGCAGGAAATAGCGTTTTTGCTTTTCTTTCAGCATTCTTAAAATTCAGATGGAAAAAAAAATTATTGTTTTTTGCTCGCTATTTGAAACCGGACTGAAGGTTTCCTAAGTAATTGTCGATATCAGCTGAGCCGTATCTTAACACTCAAGAAGTCATGGGCATAATATATCTATGTATAATGTATTTATCTTTGCCATTAAAACGCAGAATAGGGTTCGGTCGAATTGCAGGTTCCACTTTGAACTTAGGAGCAAAAAGAAAGGTTTGTATGAATATTAAATTTTCGATCATCTCTCCTTCCCAACGTTGATTCCATTTAAAAACACAAACCCCGGCAATCTCTTTTCTTTCTTTCTTTCTTTCTTTCTTTCTTTCTTTCTTTCTCTCTCTCTCTCTCTCTCTCTCTCTCTCTCTCTCTCTCTCTCTCTCTCTCTCTCTCTTATACTCTCTCTATCTCCCTTATATATACGCCACTCACCAAGCATTCTTATCTATTTTTCATAGCAACGTGCCTCTTTGTTGCCCTGGTTTTCAAGCGTAGACCAAGACTTTGTTTCCTATATCCGATGGATCGAAATTTCCAAGCGCCTCTCTGTAACCCCCCACCGACCGCTTCCTAGTCCAAGAGCCTAAAGTAGCGACACTCCAGACAGATTTCTGTTATTAACGCCTCAACAAAGTTTAATCTCTTTGAAGTCGTTTTTATGGTTGCGTTTGGCGTTTTTTTTTAATCTACGCGGGAGAAGGTTTGCAAAAACTTTTAATGGAGAATAAATCACGGTGTGGGGCGAAATAAGCTAGATTAGGCCCATAAAAAAAGTGAAAATTAGAAATCACGTGGAATATGCATTAATATGATTTTATTAAAAACAGAGGCAGAAAAATACTTAATAAAAGAAGCAGTCAATTCGAATATGGGAACTGCATATTAAAGGTCTGTGCTTATATCCTAAAGTCAACACGCCATTTTCTTTTTTTTAGGGATTCATTTTTTTTTCTTTACAAATATACAAATATTAAAAAAACGAAAAAGTTAAAAAAAATTATTGAATGTAAATATTAATATACTTAAAAAGATAGTTAACCATAAAAAAATGCTTTGAGTCGCTTTTGAAAAGAGATGAAAAGAAGAATGGTGAGGTGGGGACGTAGTTAATATGCAAACGAATTTATTTCTATCGTTCTCGCCATATTTATTTCGAAATCCATTTGCTTATCTCTGTAAATATTCGCCGGCAAATTCGAACTTATAAAATTTTCCCGATTCCAGTAAAATTTGGCGTTTTTTTATTATTTTAATTCAAACGTGAACAAAACACACGCGTGTGCGCATATATGCACACATTCAGAAACACACATACACACTGTAATGACAAAAGTACGCAGGTGTAGGCTCTAAGAAAGCGTTAATCAACTGAAAATACAAGGTTCTCGTATAGTGTCCTTTTATATTCCCAGTAAACACAAACAGTTCTCTTAAAGAGAAGAGTAACAAAGCAAAGGGAGGCCACTCTTGATTATTCATGACCCACGCACCGCCTTAATTTAAGAAAAAAATATCATCGAACGATATTTTCTATTATGTTAAGAAAATCTTAGAAGTGTCTTCGGAAAACCCATAACATTTAGTGGTACCACGTGCATATTCTGTAAGAATTTCTGCTTGGATCGCTGGTATGAAAGGTTATCATTATTTACACTATTTACATTCGAATTATTGTCCTAATTTTTGTTGTTGATATCACAACGTTTCGGTCATTGTACCCTTCGGACTTTATCAGCTGTATTTCGATCTGGGTAACGTACAGGTAATTCTGAACTGAATCCTTTATTCAATCTATGGAGTAGACTGATCTCTAGTTCTTTATTTTAGTACTACTCAGTTATTGCTTGTCCTCTTTCCACTTAGTCCAATTAGATACTGCCCAGCAACCATTCCTTCTTCTGATTGAGGGAAGGTTGCTTGGACTTAATATAAATAGTGTGGGACACTCTCAGACGGTAATCTGATTGTGCTCTACTCATTACTCTAAAAATATCTAGTAAGGCTTCTCAGGGTAGGTAAGATTAAGGCGTATCAAAAGTTCACTGTAGCCATCAAGAGGATTTTAATCCCGAAACAACGCTTTATTCGACTTGGCTATTGTCCCGTAAGATCCTTCGTTTTGGTGAACTTGGAGACTTAAACCTGCTACTACTGCTGCTTGTCATATTTTCCGCTGCTGTTGTTGAAGAATTGCTGTTATTTTTCTTTCTATATTTTCCCGTCCTAAGAAGACAGAATGTATGTTAGTCAGTAAGAGAGGCAGCCAATGTTATGAGCTTGGAATTGGAAAGATCCGGCTCAAGCAGGTACAGAAATTTAATTCCCAGACAAACGAACATTAAAAAAAATGGTATAATATCAGTTGGCATGTTATATGTTCATTTTGTTTAAATAGCGAATCCCTGAGACATTCAGTGGATTTCACGTATTTGGTATGTGACAGGTGATGTGTTCGATTTGATTCAGACTCTATGCCGTAGATAACACGCATTTAAAGTCTCCAGGACCTTTAGTATAATGTATGATATTAGAAAGCAGATCCGAAAAGCGAAAGAGGTTTTCCAGATATAGGACCCTTGTAGTAGTAAGAAGTAATTGAGATCTCTCTTCCACCCCTGTTGAGAATGGAGCAGTCGACTGTAGATGTAAGCAGTTGATTTTTTTTCACTGTATTTCTCTGCTAGACATACTAAGGGGATCCCCAGAACCTAGCATATTCTCTCCATTGTTCTTTCTTGTCCTCTGTTTTTACTTCATTCTTTAAGAGTTGTATAATGATATGCTAATTTAAACATTAGAGTTCCCTCCTTGAAAAAAACACTTACTTGATTCATCATCGTCATCATAAATTTCATTTACGGGTGTGGTCGTAGGATCACCGTTCAATCGGGCTCCTAACCAGTTCTCTCCCCACATCTTGGTTGAAAGTCGGAAAGGTATCGATTTATGCATAGGGAAGCCCATCCGTCTCCAGACGATATCCTCCAACCTGAAGGCTCGCCTTGTTAACGCACATATCACGGTTGATTCAATTGGAGCAAACCCTCTGCCGGACTTTATTTGAGAAATACCGCTGCCGTTTCACCCACACATAGCTAGAAAGCTCCATCTACTCCGGATAGAAGCTTGATGACTTTTGAGATTATAAGAATCATCATCCATTCTTTGTGGACTTGTTTTTAATATTCCTGTGTGTTTAGCCACTCACCTAACAAGAAGGTTTAATTGATTAGCGCAGGCGCACACGTCTCATCACCGCTAATTTAACGCAGACGACAAAACACTGCCGAGTCAACAACAAGCAAATTTTTGTCGACTTTTTAAAAGTAATTTATTAAGAATCATTTTTAAAATATAACTTTTTAAACCGAATAAAAGAAATTTTATTACGCAGCATTTTTACCACATAACCTGGTTCGGCAATATTGTTCGTGAAACGAAATTTCTGGACCTGATCTACAAAGTCTCCAACACCCTGAGATGGAATACTGAGTGTGCCCTGGCCAAAACAGAAAACCAGTATTCCATCTCAGGGAGTTGGAAACTTTGTACATCAGGTTCAGTCGACCGTCTCTTTGCAAACAAAGGGACTGTTTGCTTGGGCTTGCTGTGCTGGGTCTCTAGCATCTTTTGCGGTATTACTTTGATTATATACACTTTTTTCTTCTTTTTTTATTTTATTTATCTCTTTCTTCCCTGCCCATTCATTCATGTCATCCATAACAGATATTTTCTTCATAATTTCTATTCCCCGTTAACAGTTCTGATGAGAGGGGACGAAACCGGTTAACTGGTGTTTTTATTTTAAATCTATCATGGCCTTTAATAAAAAAATTGTTTTTTATGCCTTGATACGCTTCTGTACCGTTGCAAATATATATATATATATATATATATATATATATATATATATATATATATATATATATATATATATATATATATATATATATATATATATATACGATAAAGTGCTAAAGATTCTTTAAATACAAGGATGAGATGAAAAGTTCATAGGTTGGTTATGAAGGAGTGATGCTAGAGCCGTGAAATCTTGCATGCATTAATTTCAACTCTTCTTATTAAAAACTGCATAGTTTCTTTCCAGATACGAGAGTGGGCTAAAATTGTTCTAGGTTTACTATGACGGGTGATGCTAGAACTGTGAAATTTCTCAGGCATTAATGTCAACTCTCTCTATTATTAACTGCATTGACGATCTCATTGGTGATGAGACTTTCATCAAGAGCAGATATGATATCTTCATCACTGCAATAATGGTACCCATCCAAATGTTTTTATTTCTTGCAGGGGAGCAGATGATAGTCAAATCAGGAGAATGTTGAGACATCCTATGAATTTTACAACCACGCCCTGTTGAGTTAATTTTCAGAGCATAGTGTAAAATCGATATCGATTCAGCCGATGGTTTTGGATTGTTTTGTTTTTTATTTTGAATCGTAAATTTGATCATGGTTTATCTACATGACGTCCCTTCGTCATTTGAAAAGTGAGCAATAGGCGAGAGTACAACAACGATAATTAAGTCGTGGTCGCTTCTGCCTTAGACACACGGAACTGAAGGAATGGAATGTACACGGAAGACAGCAATTACTTGGTAATCAACGACTCTAAGAGTACAAGCAAATCATGCAATTGTAATCACATAATACGCAGACAAAGAGAAATAAAGTTCTTTTTCCTGTGCCCCCCACAAAAAAAACAGCTATGAAGCACTAGGATGCACAAGATTCAGAGAAACAAGTACATATATTTATAGATGTTTCTGAAAACAGTTACATAATGCCATCTACACTAGGCATATTCTCGCAGTAAGGCCTGATTTATTCCTGATTCTTGAAAATAGATTTTATCTTAGATTTCAATGCATTCCTATAGTAAAATCATTAGCAATGCATTTCCATTATACATATAATAGCCCTATTCTATCAGTAATGCTTGCATTCATTCCTGACCACTGACAGTCCCTTTCTTCCTGATTTTCAATGCATTTTTATAGTAAAATTATTAACAACGCATTTCCATTATACATATAATAGCCTTATTCTATCAGTAATGCTGGCATTCATTCCTGACCACTGACAATCCCTTTCTTCCTGATTTTCAATGCATTTTTATAGTAAAATTATTAGCAACGCATTTCCATTATACATATAATAGCCTTATTCTATCAGTAATGCTTGCATTCATTCCTGACCACTGACAATCCTTTCTTCCTGATTTTCAATGCATTCTTGTAGTAAAATCATTAGCAATGCATTTACATTTTTCTTTCTTTCTTTCTTTCTTTCTTTCTTTCTTTCTTTCTTCTTTTTCTTTCTTTCTTTGTGTATTACTTTCTCGTTCTTCTATTTCATTTTTCTTTATTTTACTTCTTTTCTCTCTTTTTCTTCCTTTTCTCTTTTATCTCTTTTTCATGTTTCGTTCATTTTTCTCCTTTCTTTCTTTCTTTTATTTATTTTTTCTTTATTTTACTTCTTTTTCTCTCTTTTTCTTCCTCTGCTTTTTTATCTTTCTTTCTTGATTCGTTCATTTTTCTCCATTCTTCCCTTTCTTTCTTTCTTTCTTTCTTTCTTTCTTTCTTTCTTTCTTTCTTTCTTATTCTCCATTCTTTCTTATTTTTCTTCTTTTTTCATTTACTTTTTCTCTTTCTTGCTTTTGTTTGTTTACCTGTTTACTTGTCTTTCTTCTATGCCGTATTACTTTCCTTTCTCCTGGTTATGTTTTCCGAAACCTTAAAGGCCATACCATTCGCAACCTTAAAGCAAAATGATAACACATGATTGGCTAGAAGAAAAGGATGAGAAATGTGTAACGTAAACTTTGTATAAAAAAGGACAGAGCGTCAATTACTTTCAGGGAATAAAAAGGAAAGACCGTGAATTCAACTAATTCAAACACAAGTGACAGTGTAATTATAGAGAAGGCAAAATAATAATTAGTGAGGCACCAACAGTTCTTCGGAATCAAACATCGACCAAAAATAATAATATTCTTTATGTGGTCAAATGAAAAAGAAAGAGAATAGTTTAATAAAAAAGAGAAAGTATGGAAGAAGAGTTGATAGCAAGGATGGTATAACTGGTTAACATGGCGGATGGGTAAATAAGATGGCGACAAAAAAAACACAATCAGTGTAAAGTTGAGAAGGAAGTGAGGAATAAGAAAGGAAAAGATAGAAGAAACATTGTTAGAAAACAATGGAGAAAGAAGTCGAGCGAATGAACGAAGGGGGAAATGGAGGAATGAAAGTAGCGATGAAAACTCAGAAGGAGTGAAAA
>OZ038511.1:84023042-84095133 GCA_964036315.1 Acanthosepion esculentum | reverse complement strand
AGGAGAAGAAGAAGAAGAAGAAGAAGAAGAAGAAGAAGAAGAAGAAGAAGAAGAAAAGAAGAAGAAGAAGAAGAAGAAGAAGAAGAAGAAGAAGAAGAAGAAGAAGAAAGAAGAAGAAGAAGAAGAAGAAGAAGAAGAAGAAGAAGAAGAAGAAGAAGAAGAAGAAGAAGAAGAAGAAGAAGAAGAAGAAGAAGAAGAAGAAGAAGAAGAAGAAGAAGAAGAAGAAGAAGAAGAAGAAGAAGAAGAAGAAGAAGAAGAAGAAGAAGAAGAAGAAGAAGAAGAAGAAGAAGAAGAAGAAGAAGAAGAAGAAAGAAGAAGAAGAAGAAGAAGAAGAAGAAGAAGAAGAAGAAGAAGAAAAAGAAAGAAGAAGAAGAAGAAGAAGAAGAAGAAGAAGAAGAAGAAGAAGAAGAAGAAGAAGAAGAAGAAGAAGAAGAAGAAGAAGAAGAAGAAGAAGAAGAAGAAGAAGAAGAAGAAGAAGAAGAAGAAGAAGAAGAAGAAGAAGAAGAAGAAGAAGAAGAAGAAGAAGAAGAAGAAGAAGAAGAAGAAGAAGAAGAAGAAGAAGAAGAAGAAGAAGAAAGGAAAGAAAGGAAAAATGAAAAAAAAAATAAAAAAAAGGTTTGAATGCATCTGGGTTCCCTACCCGGAGGCCTTGACCGTGGTGATGGAAAGCGGCTGGATGGCATTACCATCTTCCCTTTTAAAATGGGTAAGTCTTTGATTTGGGATGCGACCTCTGCGGATACATTTTCGGTCGGTAATTTGATCAGGTCCCCGGTTGAGCCGGAGTCCGTCGCCCGAGACGCAGAGATGAAAAAAATAGTTAAATATTCTTCTCTTACTGATAGATTTTTTTACTCCTGTGGCAGTGGAGACTTCAGGGGTTATTGGCCCTCGTTCGATGGCGTTCCTTCGGAGGATTGGCGCGATTATAATAGTTGTGATAATAATAGTCCGAATAATAGTTGTGATAATAATAGTCCGAATAATGTAAATAGTGAAAGCAGTTTAGTTTTGAAGTCATTAATTTTAGAAAACATTTACTCCCCGAGTTAACCATTTATTGTCAGTCAGCGTTGACGTTTTTATTATTGAAAAAGGAGCAAATAGTAGCGTCGTCTGAATAGATGCCAACTTTCGAACCGATGACATCGGGAAGATCATTGATGAAGATCAGAAAAAGTGTATGAGCCGGGATAGAGCCTTGGGGAACTCCTGCTTCCGTATGGAAGGAACTGGAAGAGAACCCGTACAGTACGACCTTCATTTCCCAAATTTAATAACTGACCCTTAAAGCGTCATGTCGAACCTGTGTGTAGCCTCTTGACGACTGCTCTAAGCAGGACAATACGTGGGAGTCGAGTGGGATGCATTCTGGACCCCCCAACGCAGGCGATGGTGGGGAGAGATGTTGGTTATGCGCTTCTCCCAACTGATGTGAAGGATTCTTCGGAGCTTAACTTCCAGTTAGATATTTGATGTCCCGACGATACAATGTCCAGGCCTCAAAAGTGAGCATAACGTCTTGATATTTTCTTTTTATTTATTAATGGACTATTTTTTAAAACTTTTCACCCCAAGCAGGACTTGAGTGCCACTAGCACGCAAGGGGTTACAGAAATTGGGAGCAAGATTAAAGAGACGTGAAAGAGGAAAGGATGAAGGGAAGGACGGCAAATACATCAAGGCATCTGGCGATGTCTATTGACATTGCATAGTTGGAGATCATAGCTATTAGGGAAGCAAGTAAGAGGAAGGGAGTTCCGCAAACGGGAAGTTCGAAACATGAAGTTATTGGAGTAGAAGAGACAGCTACATTTAACCATTTCGACAATGAAAGGGTGGGGCTGAGATGTCGACCTAGTGGCACGTTTAAATTCATGCAGTTTGGGAACTAGCGAAAATAGCTCGTCGGAGCACTTACCGTGAAAGTATTTGTAGAAAAGGTAGAGGGAGGCGACTGCACGTCTGTGAGAGATTGACTGTAAACGAGATGTCAGATTAAGGCCAACCACATTGAAAATCCGTCTCTGGATTTTGTCAAGGACCCCAAGACGAACAGCGGGGGCTCCAGACCATATTTGACAGCAATATTCCATGCAGGTTCGAATGGTTGATTTATAGATTAGAAGGATGGGCTCGGGCGAGAAAAACTTTCTGGCACGACACAGAGAATCAAATTTCCTTGCTATTGATCCAATGTATTTGTTCCACGTCAGGTCAGTGGACAACGTGAGACCAAGCAGTCGGAAAGAGGTGCTCTCGTGGAGTTGAGAGCATCAAACATTGTAATGGGAGGCAGGGAGGGTCCTCTGTGGTGGGTAAATCATGCAGTTTTGTTTTTGAGGCTTTAAAGTTAAACAGCCTTTTCCTGTCCCAGTCAACAATCGATTGGAGGTCCTTTTTGAGAACAACAGCCAGGTTAGTTTTGTCAGCGATATCAGATTTGCTTTTGAAGCAGGAGTGAATAGATCGGGAAGATCGTTAATGAAGATAAGGAACAGAGTAGGGCCCAGCATAGAGCCTTGGAGAACACCTGCGTTCGTGAGAAAGAAGCTGGAGGAGAATCTGTTAAGGACGACCTTCATTACACGGTTTGACAGGAAGGATTGTATTAAGTCAAATAATCGTCCTGAAATACCATATGCCTGAATCTTACGAAGAAGGCCGGACTGCCAAACCCTGTCAAACGCTTTAGAGATATCTGGATCCACGGCACGAGCTTCTCCGTTATTGTTGAGTGCTTGGTAAACGAATTCAGTTATAGCCGTGAGCACATCAGCTGTAGTTCGGACAAAGCAGAAAACATATTGTTTGTTAGATTATGGAATTTATCTTGCTGTTTAGTTTTCGATAATTAAAAAGAAAAGTTAGTTTTTTTGAGCTTCTAAAACACATGATGAGTATAAAATATTTGTTTTGCAAAATTACAAAATTGTGACACAAGGCCGAGGGAAAATTTTATTTACTCAACCCCCTACGAGGTTAGGTTATGACACAAGGTCGGTTTAATGTGAGAAGCCCGAGCGCATACACCCGGGCTAGGAACAAAATTTGCCCTAACCCCCGCAACTCTCTAGTGCAATGAGGGGCGCGGCCTCGGGTAGCTGTTCCCCCGGGCCGGTCCCTCTCAGTATAATTTTTCCTCAGTTGCGACTCTGTCCTTCGATGGAGCCGCCCCTGACCGCACTCTACCCAAAGACAGAGACGCAACTGAGAAATGATAAATAGAATTTTAGAAAGTACTCGAGAGAGTAATTTACACACTAAAACACGTGATGTGTATATAGAACGTGTCGTAGTGGAGAAGCTCCGATATCCAGTATGACATTTGTATTGTCGTTTCTTGTCATGGTAGACGACATCCGTGTCTCAGTGATCCCAACAGCGAACCTGTCTCGAGTTTCAACTCCTGTACAGTTACCCATGGTGGTAAGGTCGAGGAGAAGGGAGCAGACTGAATGCGACCGACCACTGAAGACTCCAAAAGCAAAGAGCTAGACAATCTCAGCGACCAAACCGGCTGAAGGATGCAGCGCCAGTTGGACAGTCGTAACCAAGGCGGGCCTTGACAGAGTAAGCATCTAAAACAGCGGACAAACGCCAGTAAAAGTAAGTGAATGCGATATTGGCAGCGTCAAATTCAAATTGAGATGCAGAAATTTAGTTATCTGGATTGAAACAGTCGACGGACAATATATAGAAATCTGATATAACGATGAACGTTTAACAAGGAACAGAGCAAATTATTTATTTATTCAGTCGAGTTAGCTTCTACATTTCTACATCTAAGCTCATTCGGATGGCATTCTTTGTTATTATATAGTTGGTGAATATAGGTGATTTCTGGATGAAAAGCCCATCTTGCGCCATGGCTAGGTGTCCAGAGCAGTAGACCACTCTTGAGTTTTTGATTTGCGCGCCAGCAGGTCCTACAAAGCGCTTCTGTGTTCGAGTAAGATTGTAGAAATATCAGGGATGAGTCCGTAGAGCTGGATGTTGTCGCCAAGGGTCGTTAAATATAGCTCTCAGTATCCGAGTGTAGGTTCTTTCAAGCTTAGAATCCAGGGTTTTAGTTAACAAGAAATGAAGCAAAGTATTCGGTCGAGCTAGCATCCGGGTGTAGGATCCATCAAGTTTAAATTTTCTTTTGTTTATTCGGGTGATCTAGCTCGGATATTCATGAGTCTATTACGCCAACCATCACGCGGTCCTGCTTCAAGGTCGGAAGCTGATTAGGGTGGCATTCTATGCCATAACATAGTTGGTCAATGTAGGTTGATGCCTTGCTCCATGGTGTGTTGTCATCAGATTCATGCAAACCGCGTTCTGTGTAGAAATATCACGGATGGACCCACAGAGCTGTGATTTAGTTGCACACTGAGAGAGGTTAAGTAGAGATCTCACTGTTAAATATAATGTGCTTGAAATAAAATTCATAAATTAACTTTTTTTGATGGTTAGGTAAGGAAGGTTAAATAATAGTTTCAAACTATTACTTTTTAATAGCAGTGTATCTAGGTCAGGCCTTCACAGGTTGACCTTCACGGTTAGGTGGTAGACAAAACAAAGCAAGTCATTTTTGATTGGTTAAAACTAGCGTAGACATGTGACAGAGATAGAAAATGATTTCAAAAAGTTAACATTTGCATGTCGATCAATGTGCACGTGTTTAAATCGTGTCTCGAGGCTTACTCCCCAGTGGGGTGGCATAGCGACTACCCTGGCTAGTTAAAAATGTACACGTCGACTTGTTTGATAAATTAGTAAATAAGTAATTCATAATTCCTTATGTTGAAGTTCTCCTTTTACCTCCGAACAAAACAATTAGCGATAACGCAGGAGGAAGATTACAGAGAGACGATTCAACATATGAGTAAATCAAGACCCTCACCCATAAGTCTACCTCCAGCGCGAAGGGACAATACAACATCACCATCCGAGTATACGTCCCACCACTCTTGGACTCTAGGGTTTTAGTTAATGTCCAAGCAGTGGCCCCTACATTAAAATCGCCTCTACAGTGGCGGGAAAGAATATCCATTTGAGGTTGTCTGGTAGATCAGATTACCAGATTACATCGATTTTATTCAAGGCGTCCCAGACATTAGCTATGCGGATTCTCACATTCTTTTCAGTAGAATTTATTTCGATTTCTAGGTATGTAAAAGATTCGACATGTTTTATTGATTCACCCGAGACAGTTCGCATTGAGCCTTGTCATTTGTTAAGCTTATGACTTCAGTTTCACATGCAAGAACATAGAGTCCAACATTGTTAGCAGCGTCGTCGAGATGATGTAGGAGAACTGTGGGAGTAGTAATAATGTTGGCAGGAATCCTCAGGTCATCTAGTCAACATCAGTCAAATATTTTGCAGGGTATCTAGAGAGATAAAGTAAAACCTAGATGAGAATGTTTGTCAAGGGAATTTCTCAATCCGTAGTCAAGGGTGATAAAGAGAAATGGTGCAAGCGTGTCACCCTGGAGGACTCTTGCTTTGATGTCGAAGAAGTTAGTGTTTCAGTATGGGGATCTTACCAAAGGTTTTGGTATTTTTGTATAGCGTCCTTATGACATTGTGGGAGGATGCTATATGGATAATATCCCCCTGTCTCGTGGGGAATACCATATAACAGAATGATCTTCTCAAGTTTTCCGCTATGTACAGAATTGAAGGCATTAGAGACATCTACAAAAATGAAGATAGCCTGTAGATTTATGCTCTGACGCCCTCAATGAACAATTAGCATTTGTAAGACGGTTGATCTATTTTTTCGAAAGCCATTTTGAATAGTTCGGCAAACTTTCTCTTCTTCAGGTTATATTCTGTTGAGAAGCGTCGAGTTGAAATGTTTTGGTGTAATGAGATTCATCTTAAGATACAGGAAAATGCCGCTAAAAACAGAGAAAGAAGAGCTGAACTATAATATATCTAATCGTTTTTTAAAAAATCATTTCAACCCAAGCAAGGCAGTAAAGCCCTTAAGACGTAAGGTTTTAGAGACAAAATGACAAAAAAGAAAAAACATTATGAAGGAGAGAGAACAATGATTCATTTTTGATGGCTTCATAAATTATTTAAACTTTCTTTAAATACACTTTTGTTTTTTTTAAGCGTTTCACCCCAAGCAAGGCGGGAAGCCACTAACACGCAAGGGGTTACAGAGAGTTGGAGCTAGAGCAAATAGGAGTGATAGGGGAAAGGGTGAAGAGAAGGATAGCGGATAGATCAGAGCATCTGGAGACTTCGATTGACATTACATTTGTAAAAAAAAAAGTCGCTCTCTCACAGACTTTCCGTCGTCTCCCTCTGTCTTTTTTTAAAAAAATATTTTCATGGTAACTGCTCCGATGAGCTGCTTTCGCTGGTTCCCAGGCTTCATGAATTTAAGCGTTCTACTAGGCTGGCATCTCACTCTCAAACTTTCACTGTCGAAACTGTTAAATGTAGCCGTCTCTTCTACTCTAATAGCTTCATGTCTCGCACTTCTCTCCTGTGGAACTCCCTCTCCTTTTCCTGTTTCCCTGATAGCTATAATCTCCAACTATTCAAATGTAATGTCAATAGAAAGTCTCCAGATGCTCTGATCTATCCCCTATCCTTCTCTTCACCCTTTCCCCTATCACTTCTATTTGCTCTAGCTCCAACTCTCTGTAACCCCTTTCTTTTAAAACCTGCCTGTGAGGAGACAGTTGAAATTTCTTGAACATATGAGGAAAGAAGACCTAGAGAATCTAACACTCATAGGACATGATGGAGACGAGAAAATTAGGGGTCAATAGAAAGTAATTTGTGATAGGATGGCAGAACGAGGACACATACGGATAGTAAAGGGCAAAATGTTAAGTAAGAAAGTCAGGCAGTTGCGAAAAGCCAACGTCGATCCACAATGTCGAAAGAGAAGGTGATCTGCTTATTTTCAGAATGAATTTGACCATTCTTGGATCCCATTTGAGTATGACTGGTATACTTGCTCGTTTGCCATTACCCTGCGGTAGATTTATTCTTATATCGAATAAAATAAAAGAGTGGAAAGGGGATGTGTCTTTGCGTATTGCACGCTTTTGTTTTCGATGATTGTAAAAGGAAATTATGTTCAATGAAGCCACTAATAGCCAGCTTCAGGCGGAAGATTCTTCATTGACTCAATGACCAATGGAGAATACTCTGGAAAGACAAAAATATTCACCAAGATTCCGCTTCCTGTGACGCTGATTGCAGTCCAAACCCGAGTTCGACGGCTCAAAAGACGACAAATATCAATAAGGCAACAGAAAAGCAATGTGGGCTTTTCGTCATTCTTTTTCTTCCATTTCATTTTTTGTCTCTTCATCTTTTTGTTTTTAAATTTTATCCCTGCAATGACTTAGTGTCATCTGCTTCTTTTTACTCTCGTATCAATCCCGCCATAACACGCGCCGTTTATACACCATTCTTTTTCTTCTTTTATATTTTTAGTATTTTCCAATGCTTCAAGTTTTATTCTGCCAGTTTTCTTTTCTCTTTTCTCTTCGCCATTTTTATTCATCGCCTTCTTCTTTAACAACCAAACTTTTCCCGCTTTTTCGAATCGTCCTCCGGTTAACACTTTCATTCATTCTTCTCTCCATCGCCTTTCTTTTCACAGGCTCCTTCTCACAATTCCTTTCATTCCTCATTCTAGTTCATTTGCTCCTTCCTACAACTTTCTTTTCTTTATTCCCTTCATTCTTCTTCTTGGTCTCCTATTTTCGCTCCCATTCGTTTCAAGGGCTATTTTAATTTATTCTTGTACCTTTATTTTATGCCACTCTCCTTGTTACTATCCTTCTTCATCATCATCATCTTCTTCTTCTTCATCTTCAGCTGGTTCTTCTTTTAATTTCTTCTTTTTCTTCTTTATCATATTTTTCTTCTCCTTCCTTATTTTATGTGTGCATCCTTTTTCTTCTTTTTGCTTCTTCTTCTTCTTCTTCTTCTGCTCTTTATTTTTATGCTTCTTTCCTTGTTGTCTTCTTCCTCTTCTTTATTTTATATATCCCTCTCTTCATTTTGTTCTTCTTTTTAATTTCATCCTTTTATTATATTTTCCCCTTCCTCTTCATCTTAGTTATTTTATGTATGCCCCCTTTTCGCTTTGTTGTTCCTTCTTCTTCTTCTTCTTCTTCTTCTTCTTCTTCTTCTTCTTCTTCTTCTTCTTCTACTTCTTCTTCTTCTTCTTCTTCTTCTTCTTCTTCTTCTTCTTCTTCTTCTACTTCTTCTTCTTCTTCTTTATTTTACGGCACTTTGTTGCTGTTCTTCTTCTTCTTCTTCATTTTATGTTTGTTTTTCTTCTTTTTGGTTCTCCTTCTTCTCCATAACATTTATTTATATATATATTCTTTTTTTATGTTTCTTCTTCTTCGTCCACTTTTTATTTTCACATATCTCCTTTCTCTTTTTTATTTTCATCAGACCCTTATTTTTCTGTTCCTCTCTTCTTCTTCTTCTTCTTCTTCTTCTTCTTCTTCTTCTTCTTCTTCTTATTATTATTATTATTATTATTATTATTATTATTAACAATTTCTTCTCTCTTCCTTTCCCTATTTTTCATTTCGCTGTTCTTCAAATGTTACCTAATGTTTACTCTCGTGTCTTTTCTCCCTTTCCTCCTTCTCTTCTTAATTCGTTTTTGCCCTCTCTTCCGTCGTCCCTTGATCTCTCCCACTTTATCTCGCTTTTCGTTTTCCTCTTTTTCTCTGGCATCCCGTAGTTTCTCCCCCTTCTATAATTCGCCAGCTCCTCTTCGTTTTACTATGTTTCTCTTCCCTTTTTTATTAAACGATACGACAAATCTTTTCAAACTTCATCTTTTCATCCTTTGGGCTTGGCAGCCATTTTAGACCTAGTCTCTCTTTCATCGTACATGTTCTTTGTTTTTACTATTCGTCTAGAAATTTTTATTCTTTCCGTGACCAACTCTTAGAATATGTCTTCTGCTTTGAGAACTGACCGGAAACTTTGTGTTTAGGGAGATAACTGGTTCGTGATAAAAGAAAAAAAAACTAAAATGAAGAAGCCCCACCCACCCAGATATGGACCTCCCCACTACCCAAATAAAATGCTGCTACGTGTCGCGAACATTCCAATTAGTGATTTAAGACGTGATTAACCAAAAGGACGAAGAACAATATGGCAGTGACAAAACGCGGGAAGGAATGCCTGGAGGTGTCGCCATATTGTGTGAATAAGCGGACCTGTCCAACAACTGTCAATATGGGATTGGTTTGAGCGGCCCGAATAGAAACCAAAACACATAGACACGCGCATATTGAGAAAGAGAGAGTGAAGGAAAGATTGAATGAATGAAGAAAAGAAAGAACCGAACAAATAAGAGTAGAAAAGGAACAATGAAAAGATAGATAAATAGACTGATGAAGATGGCGACAGAAAGAAATAACAGAGTATGAGAAGCAGCAGCAGCAGAAGAAGAAGAAGAAGAAGAAGAAGAAGAAGAAGAAAAAGAAGAAGAAAAAGAAGAAGAAGAAAAAGAAGATGAAGAAGAAAAAGAAGAAGAAGATGAAGAAGAAAAAGAAGATGAAGAAGAAGAAGAAGAAAAAAGAGATAGAAGAAGAAGAAGAAGAGAATAAGAAGAAAAAGAAGAAGAAGAAGAAGAAGAAGAACAACAACAACAACAAACGGTATAGAAGGAAGACATATGAACTAGATGGCAGTGAAACGTGAATGAGAAAGATATAATTTTCAGCCCGTAGGCAATCATAGCTCTCCACAACTTCCTAGATTCTGTAATGCTTAGAATTTGTTTTTACTGTCCCGCTCACTCCCTATTCTGTCATTCATTTACAAAACCCGTTAGGTAGGTTACTCACATATTTAATATCCTCTGAGTGTTAAGTTTTCCAAGCAATCTTTTTTTGACGTTTGACGACTTCGCTTGTCATTTTTGCTATGTCAAACGAAAGCTCGTTATCACTTACAAAAATGCTCGTTATATTTCAGACTTCGTAGACGCCGGGAAGGCCTTCCAATAATATCCACACTAGTAATACTTGTCCCAGTAGTAATCGCCAAATAGTATAATGATCAGAAAAGAATCGTAATCCGTATAGTAGCAGAGTAGAGAAAGTGAACGTATAGAAATAGTGGATAGACAAGAAGAGTGAACAGTGATCGTATAATGATAGAGGAGGAAGAGTAAAATATTTATTTGTATTTATACAAGATGTGGCACAAGGCCAAAAGGGGAAAGGATGCTCTTCTGTCTTAACGTTAAACTTAGCTAGCCACAAACACTGACCCAAACATACAACAATATTTCTAACACTAAAACAACGCATTCTTACTACATCCACCATAATGGCGCAATGTCTCTATGGAAATCCTAACTAATCCCCATACGTATAATTCATTGTGTGTGGCGAGAGGGGAATAAAACAAAATTTCAAAACTGGCGGGCTTACGCAAGTGAATGACAGAACGTGGTCTGGGGTAGTTGGCAGAAGGACGAAACTTATTGAGAGCTACAAGGGACAGGGAGAAGTGGAGAGCCATGATCGCCTACGCCCTGAAAAGACATGGTGCATAAGAAGAAGAACAGGACTTATTATCGGTGTGCGACATCTTATCAATGTAAGGTACACAGACCACTTAGATAAGGTAGTAAAGGAAAGCAAGACGAAAGGACTAAGCATCAACTGAAAGGAGACAGAATGAATGTTTCACTGTTAGAGCAGTATTCCTCAAGCTTTTAAAACAACGGCACAGCTAAGAGCAAATGAAAATATCAAGATTTTGTGATGTTCGACGGCTTCTCTTGTCACTTTTGCTATGTCAAGCGAAAGCTCGTTATCACTTCCAAAAATTCTCGTTATATTCGAGACATTGTAGACGCCGGGCACGCCTTCCAATAATATCCACACTAGTAATACTACATTTTTTGTATTTCGTTAAGGCATGGGTTAACAGGAATTCGATGAGTCTATCGGACCCTTTTCCAATCAATCCGAGTGCAGTTAGTTGCCAGGTTATTATTATTATTATTATTATTATTATTATTATTATTATTATTATTATTTCCTTTGATTTCTGTCGTATACACATTACTTTCCGGGTCCCAACCGGAGATCTAATGTCAGAAATGATTACATGATATTTTCTACGGATCATTTTTATTTAAAAAAAATAAATAAACTAAGATCACACACATTTTACATAGATAAAATCCTTCGTAATGTGTGAGCTGTACTTATGAGTACAATAGCTTTTTTTTCTTTGAAGCTTGGGCTACCAGGGATTCCATCAATTAGTCTATCGTAACCTTTTTCAAACAGTCCGTTGGCTCGAAATCCAACTCGAGCTGTTGATGTCCCTATGAGCCACATTCTTGAGATTTCCATTTCAAGATCCTTGTATATTGATAGTTTTTTGAAGATCTTGAAAGATACATTACAATCTGCAGGGATTGCCATGTCAGTAAGGAGGCACATTTTGTTTTTCTGGTCTTTAATCATCATCATCATTATTATTATTATTATTATTATTATTATTATTATTATTATTATTATTATTATTATTATTATCCTCTCCTTTTATTTCTGTTATATATTTATTTCCTTCTGGGTCCCAACCAGAGACCTAAGGTCAGAAATGACTTCATAACTTTTTCCACAGAACATTTACATAAAAAAAAATTTATATAAAAAAATAAAAAATAAAAAAAGCCTAAGATCCCACACAATTTACATAGATAAAACACTTCGTAATGTGTCAGCTGTTCTTTGTGAGTACATTTTTTGTATTTCTTTAAGGCATGGTGTACCAGGAATCCATCCAATTAGTCTATCGGAATCTTTTCCAAACAATCCAAGGGCTTCACCTACATCTGGAATTATTGATGTCCTAATGTGACATATTTTTTAGATTTCCACTTAAGATCCTTGTAGTTTGATAATTTTTAGAGATCTTCAAAGATACATTAGAATCTCATGTCAATAAGAAAACACATTCTGTTTTTGTTGGCCTTTAAACCGGTGTCTGGACGATTAACTTTGATTGTTCTGTCTGTCTGTATTGATGTATATATATTGACCACTAATATTATCTATCTATCTATCTATCTATCTATCTATATATATATATATATATATATATATATATTTATTATAATTTTATCATATAGACAAAACCATTTTACTCACTACAAAGATGCAACATGGTTTCAGTACATTTCAACTGAACGTCTACGGGTGAGGGTCGAAAATGGTTGCAGTAAAATGAGTCTTGTCTATATGATAAAATTATAATAAATAAATAATTATCTCTCTACTATCTGTATCGAGCTCTTTTTGAATGAACGCTGCGAACGTTGGAATTTATATATTACTTTCGTTCTCATCGCATCGGATATATATATATATATATATATATATATATATATATATGCACATTTCATTGAATACGGAAAAAAGTCTAAAAATAATGGAAGCCTTATTAATAAAAACAAAGAAAAACAACACGTAATAATATTAACTTTCAACATGGACACAATATTTTGACCGTGTTTTGAAAAATGAAAACATTTTATAAAACATACATGCAACAAACTATTTCTTATTTAACAGTTAAAATATTTAATCCTTGAAAATGGTTAAATGTATAGCCGAAAGCGCTCGGATAAAAAGAACATTCGTACAGTTTTTATATGATTTATCATCCGAAAAGAAAATAATATAAGATCGCATGAGAAATTGTATAAAAAATTAAATAAAAGGACCTTGTCTGTCGTTTTTAATGAAATGTGCATGAAAGAAGGATTGCTGCCTAATTACAGAAATTATATATATATATATATATATATATATATATATATATATATATATATATATATATATATATATATATATATAATTATTATTATTATTATTATTATCAGTATTTTCTGAAATCAGTACATAGTCAGTAATTAGTACGCAGACGGCACTACTATTTACTCCTGCCTCAATGGTAACTCTGGTATCATCTGACAAAACTTACCTAGCAGTTGGTCCCGAAAAACACTTCCAATCTGTGGTTGATTGGTGGAGTAAATGGCTTGTAAACTTTGATGCCTCCAAAACGAAACTGCTCTCATTTACCCACCATAGAGAATCGTCAGCATGGCTGGTGCCCAACTCCACGAGAGCGCCTCTCTGCGACTGCTTGGTCTCGCATTGTCCACTAACCTGAGGTGGAACAAATACACTGTATCAATAGCTTCATCTGCCGCAAGGAAAGTTGGTCCTCGTTGTCGCTCCACAAAATCCAGAGACGGATATGCAATGTGATATACCCTGATCTGGCATCTGGTCTACAGTTTTTTTTTCTCACAGACGTACTGTGGCTTCCCTCTGTCTTTTCTACATGTACATTCATGGCAACTTCCACTTTCGCTCGTTCCCAAACTGCATCAATTTAAACGTGCTACTAGGTTGGCATCTTGGCCCCACCCTTTCACTGTCGAAACTGTTAAGTGTAACCGTTTCTTCTACTCAAATAGATTCTTACGTCGCACTTCCCGTCTGTGTAACTCTTTTCATCTTGCTTGCTTACCTGATAGCTATAATCTTCAAATATTCAAGTGTAATGTCAATCGACATCTTCTGTTTCCTTGATCTTGATCCCCCGTCCTTCCCTGTATCCGTTCCCCAAATACGCCTCTCTACTCTTACTCTCACTCCCTGTAAGCCCTTGCATGCTAGTGGCACTTCTGACTTGCTTGGGGTGAAATGCTTAAAAAAAGTAATTAATAGCAAGCCACAACCAGCAGACTTAGATATCATGAAACTCTTTCTCTAGCACTGTGTTCACCGCTTTTAGGATTGCCTTTTTCTTTCCTAAGAGCCTTCATTTTTTGTAGACGTTTCACTTGGCAAGCAATGAAAGTCTTCTCTCCTGTCAGTCACCTGACCGAGCGGACCACTGAAAACTGGTATGAACGTGACCTTCTTCAATAAGTTCAAACTTCAATGAGTTATAGATGATTACTTTCACAGTTGATTACATTTTCAATACAAACAGATATGAAACTAGAGGACAACAAGGCAGCCATATTGGTGGAAGATAAAATGGAAAAAGGAAGGCTTAATTATTGATCGATCGTTTCTTTTTGATACAAGGAAAGAATAAAAGAAAAAAAGAATGTCGTTAACTATTATTATTATCATCAGTATTATTAGTATTAGCCTTACATATATTACGCCAAAATGTTTAACAATGTTTCGACAGTATGGGTAGTCTTCATCAGGTTATGTTTTTAAAAAAATGCATGCAAGTATAAAAAATTAAAAACAAAATGTTTTGAAGGCTTGCAGCCATATCACTCGCTTTGAAACACGGTTTTCCCGTATGATCACGAAAGTTAAGCAATAATGGGTGACCGATTAGGAATATCAACTCTTTAATTATAAGAGGCTGATTCCTTTCAATATTGCTTACGGTCACGTCACGTTGAAGAACTCTTATCGAAGTTAAGCAACGTCAAGCCCGTTCAGTATCTAGATGGGTAACCCATTAGGAATGCCAACTCCTTCTGATGGTAATTATAAGTGGCTGATTCCTTTCAATTTTGCTTACGGTCACGTCACTTCGAAAAACTGTTCTTCCGTATGCTTCCCGAAGTTAAGCAATGCTAAGCCCGTTCAGTATCTAGATGGGTGACCGATTAGGAATATCAACTGTCTTTTTCTGATGTTAAGTATAAGTGTACTTTTCCTTTCACTTTCCGTTCACTTTTGTTTACGGCCATATCGTGTTGAAACATGGGTTTCCCATACGATTAGCGAAGTTAAGCAACATCAAACCTGGTCAGATGGTTGACCGATTAGAAATATGAAATATGTCTTTTTGATATTAATTCTCAGTTTCTTTTTCTTTTCTTTTTGTATACAGCTACATTACATTGAAACACCGGTTGCGTACGATACTCGAAGTTAAGCAACGTCGAGCCTGGTCAGCACTTGGGTGGGTGACCAATCAAGAATGTCAACTGTCTCATTCTGATATTAAGTATTTTCTTTCAATTTTGTTTACGGCTTCATTACGTTGACACACCGAAGTTAAGCAACGTTGAGTTTGGTCATTACCTAGAAGACTGACCGCTTGGGAATATTAGGTGTTGTCACCATATATGTGCGAGTTGCATGATAGATGATGACATGGAATTGAAAATTGGTGAGTGGAATTCTAATTGAAGATTGCGCAAGTATCCTTGGGAAAATTAGGAATCCACCTCTTTTCCTCCAGCTATGGGTTAATTAGTAAGATTAGTTAGAGTCTAAAATATATTTTCTAGCTTTAAATAACATGCAAATAACTGATAAGCCGTAACAATTTATCAAATCAATCATGCTTGAAAAACGGTTGTGCTGGTAATGAACGGGTAAATGGAATGGGGTCGTGAACATTTTGAAATTTTCCCTCAGTTGATTAGTTAGTAAGAGCAATTAATCAAAAAGTTTTCAATATATTTTATGGAAGTCCCCTTTCATGTTTGCTAATTCCATCGGATTGTGACATTGGTAATTTGCATATGTAATTATCTTCACGCCTTTCAAGGTTGAATCTCGATAATATCAAACACTTTTATTCGTTTCTTAAATCGCGATCTTCTGTAAGTTTTACAAATTATTGAAACAGTGACATCAGTCATTCTTCATGTTATTATTATTATTATTATTATTATTATTATTATTATCATTATTATTATTATTATTTCCTTTGATATCTGCCGTTTACACATTTCTTTCCGGGTCCCACCCAGGGACCTAAGGTTTGAAATGGTATCATGACACTTTCCACTGGAAAAAAAATACATCGATAAAGCCCTTCGTAAAGTGTGGGCTGTACTTGTCAGAATAAACTTTTGTATCTCTTTGAGGCATGGGCTTCCAGGGATCCCTTCAATAAGCCTACTGGAATCTTTTCAAACCAATCCCAAGACTCCAACTACAACAGGGATTGTTGATGTTCGCATGTGCCACATTTTTGAGATTTCTATTTCAAGATCCTTGTATTTTGACAGCTTTTCGAATATCTTCAAAGACACATTGCAGTCTGCAGGGACTGCCATATCAATAAGGAGGCACTTATTTTGTTTGCGGTCTTTAATAACAATGTCTGGGCGGTTGGCTTTGATTGTTCTGTCAGTGTGTATTGTGTAGTCCCATAGAATTGTAACAGGTCCTATCACCGTAACCGGGTCAGGGTGGTGTTCGTACCAGTTTCTTTCAGTTTCCTTCCCGTAGAAGTTGCAAATTTTCCAGTGCAGATATTGGCCCACTCTGTCATGCCGGTTTTTATATTCAGTGGGTGTCAATAACGTGCAACCTGATACAAAATGATCAATGGTTTCTGGATATTTATCACAGAATCTGCATTTTGGGCTAACAGAGTATTTTAGTATATCTGCTTGATAATTCCTAGTTAACAAGCATTGGTCCTGTGCAGCAAGGATAAAACCTTCAGTTTCAGCTTTCAACCCTGCACTACGTAGCCACTGGTGGGAGCGGTTTTTGTCTATGTCTGCTTGTTTGGTACAGGCAGAGTATTGGCCATGAAGCGGTTTATCTTGCCATTGTTTCTGTATCTGGTTGGTTGCATCTGTCTTTGCTTTCTTTTTTAAGTATTTTGCAGCTTCAGTGTGTACCGTGCTGTACTTGTATTTCTGCGCCCATTTGAAACTCCTCATTATTATTATTATTATTATTATTATTATTATTATTATTATTATTATTATTATCTTTCGATTTCTGCAATGGTCACACTACCTACCAAGTCTGCGGGAAGACCTAAGACAGGTAGTGGTGTGTTGTTATGGCTACATTTCATGATTTCTTTTACCAACTGCCATAACATCACTAGAGTTACATGAACAAAGTTCGTTTTAATGTGTGCGCTGTACTTATCAAGACATTTTTTTTGTATTTCTCTTAATCTGGACTTTCGTGGATTTTTTTTTTTCAATATGTTGCGGTATTTCCGTTTTTATGATTGATACTATTCTTGTTTTCAATTTCCACATTTTTTCTGGTTCGATTTCCCGATCTTTATAATTCGATAGTTTTTCAACTTCTTTGCTTACTCTATTGCAGATCGCTGGGCAAACCATATCAATTAGTAGGCAAGTTTGGTTTTTTCCTTTCGGTTTTTGACAATTATGTCTGGCCGACTTCTTTCAGTCTTCCTGCCCGTAAAGATGACGTAATCCCATAGAATTGTGATGTCTTCTGTTTTTGTAACTGGTGCTGGGTGATGTTCATACCAATGTTTATTAACATCTTTTCCAAAGTGTTTGCACATTGTCCAGTGTAAATGTTGCCCCACTCTTTTTCTTTCCAAAGTGGATATCTTCTTTCTTTCTTTCTTTCTTTTTTCTTTCTCTCTTTCTTTCTTTCTTTCTTAAGTTAATGTATTGTTGATTTCGTTTCTCTGGTTCTTCCCTCATTCTTCTTCTTCTTCTTCTTCTTCTTCTTCTTCTTCTTCTTCTTCTTCTTCTTCTTCTTCTTCTTCTTCTTCTTCTTCACTAAACTATTTTCTTCATAAACAAATCTCTCATTCTTTTACTTTCTTTGTTTCTTCTTTTCTTTTTTTCTCGCACTCTAAGATGTTTTTCTTTATATTCTTCTTCTTCTTCTTCTTCTTCTTCTTCTTCTTCTTCTTCTTCTTCTTCTTCTCATGGTTTACTCTGGACAAACGGAACACAGAATCCAGTGAAAATCTGGGAATAACAAATTTGATAAGACTACAGGAAAAAAAAAGAAAAAAAAGAGAAACAATGCTACTACTACTACTACTACTACTACTACTACTACTACTAATAATAATAATAATAAGATGAAAATAATGATGATGGTGATGATGATGATGATGATGATGATGATGTAATTCTTTTAATGATTTTGATGATTTTAAAACTTCAAATCGCTGATTACCAACATTAATAAAAAGAATAACGTTTGCACAGGTTCCTTGATTCTAGAAAAGACTCAACAACTAACTAAGGAGAAAGAATAGAAAAGGAAGCAGACATGATTGGGTAGAAAGTGCGATCTCTTAGTAACTGTGCAAACACAAATGATTCAACCGTAAAAAAAAATATAAGCATATGCACAATCTGGGAATCAATGTAGAAAAATTTTAAAAAATAAACACCGAAAAGTTTACGGAACTTGAAACTTAGTATTTTTTCAGACTTTTTATGAGATATTTCTGAATTCTTTTGACATGGAATTAAAAATTTACCTTCCCGTTTGGCTGACGTGGTAACAACAAAATAAAGTAAATTTTTCATAAATACTATTTCAATAAATTAAACTCGCCTACTTCACATATCCTTCGTGATAAAACTTAAGTAGATTACGGACAACCTAATAATATTCAAATAACTTTCGTTTATATTTTCAATAAATATGTAAATAAATTTCACTTGTATTTTCAATAAGTTCAACCTATATTTGTTTTTATAACCTTGCTGTAAAATCTTAATTAATTTCCGGGAGTCGCATTATACACGAGATATAAAATTAGCATATGTACTGCTGGTCCTGGCTACACCGTTGACCAAACTATATATCCATTTACTGTAGTCAAATTAGCTTCAAAATTAGGTTTTCAAAAGTCGCATGATACGCGAGTATATGCAGACACTAAAAATAATTTTAGAAAATCAAAGGAAAGGATAGTAAAAAGGGGGATCAGTTTTGAATTGTTCTTTAATATTAAGCTCATCCCCCATTTCTTGGCCATAGCAGATACTTAGCTGAAATTCCAGAACATGCATATAGGTAATCAAAAGGATGACAGAAAGTGAGGGATCAGTTTTGTATTGTTCTTTAGCATTAAAATACTCCCCATTTCTTGGCCAATGTATACGCTATTCATTTCTATATGTTAGACAGGATTTAAGCAACCTCCAAAAAATATTCGTATAGCTTGGTTTGTTATCTATACCGTATATACTTGCGTATCCTGCGACTTTGAAGATCTAATTTTGAAGCTAATTTTAAGAGGGTTGCATCATACACGAGATATAAAATTAGTATATGCACCGCTGGCCTGGCTACACCGTTGACTAAACGTCTTATCCATTTACTGAAGTCAATTTAGCTTCAAAATTAGGTCTTCAAAATCGCATGGTACGCGAGTATATACAGTTACTAAAAATACTTATAGATAATCAAAGGCAGAAATGGTAAAAAGTGGGGGATCAGTTTCGTATTGTTCTTTAATGTTAAAACATTTCTTGGCATAGCTGATTCATAGATAACATTCCAAAACCTCCTTATAGGTAATCAAATGAAAGGATGACATAAAGTGAGGGATCCGTTTTGTATTGTTCTTTAGTATTAAACACATCCCCCATTTCTTGGTCACTGTATGTGCTATTTAATTATATATGCTAGACAGGATTTAAGTAACTTCCAAAAAATATACTTATAGGCTGTTTTGTTATATATACCGTATATACTCGCGTATCCTGCGACTTTTGAAGACCAGTGAGCGAAAAAAAAGGGTTCAGTTCGACATTCCAACCACCTGAAGAAGGCTGGAGCGTACAATGGTCGAAACGTTGTAATATATATGGCGACAAAGATGAGGAAATTAGTCCGAATAATGTAAATAATGTACATAATACCTCATCTCAGAAATATAGACAGATAGTAAAAATCTTGTCGGCATTAAATAACCCATTGAGGTTGATATGCCGTAAAACAAACCAAACCAAACCAAACGAATGGCACTCGGTTGAAGCTTAAAGAAAAACTGTCTAATCGGGTCGGTTTTGAGTCCAGCCAATATTAATCAGTTGCCATTATAAAGGCGATCAATGGATTTCGTTTCTTATCCGTTTGTTGCTGTAATACAAGCTCAGATGCTTTCTTAGTCGAATGGCGTATGCAATGTCCAGCAAGTTTAAGTAGTCTTGCATTGGCGTCATTTTTATGGTAATATTCGCCATTTCCTTACAAGGAAACATCTGGCATTTATTAATCAAGGAGCCTTTACTGCTAGTGGCTGAAATTTTATAAAAGCTTTCTCCTAATACAATTTTACAAGAAAATTGTTTTTTCAAATCCATTGGCTATTTCCTGTATTGATGGAGATTTCATTCCTTATCTTTCATTTGAAGTACTGTGGAATGTCAACATTATTTTCTCTTCTAGTCACATATACTATCCATTTTATTTGTTGCTGCTGTTGGTAGTCCTCAAATGATTTGGTTCCTGTTATTTGATAAAGTTCTTTGTTAGTCACGCTTTCGTGCCAGGCCACAGAGTTCGAAGAAGAAATGGTCCTCGACTAGATGCAAAGGTTTTTCATTGATGGTTGGATTCCTTCCTTCTCTACGGCTCATCAGCCCCTTGCAGGTTATTTAAAGCCAGAAAATATTATTAAATTGTAAGAATCTTTTAGATAATAATAGTTTATTGATGTAAGCTGGGTAAAAAAATGTTGGGTTCATTACTTTCCCAAAGGTATATGAGTGTAAATACACCCTACTAGAAATTGGATCTCGGCTCTCCAAGTAACGATTACGTCCCATTGTCTATTACACCAGCCACACATACAAGTTTACAGCAGCAGTTATTCACAAGCAGTCACCCATCAAGATGCTGACATTGCTTAACTTCAGAGATCTTATCAGTGCCGGTATTTGAACGTGATGTCGCAGTAAATTAATCCAAAGTTTTCACTCACTCAAAGCAATTTTTAACCATTGATCTTAGAAAAAGGTTGTATACAGCCGAGATACATTAAGAGCCATTGTTTGTATTTCTTTATAGCGGTGCGTAAGGAGTCGTGACCCCTGCATAAATTAGTGATAGAAAAGCCGAACTGACAACTGCAAATAAAAACAAAAAAAAAAACTAGTCATATATTAATAATAATTTATACAAGTTCTCTCGAGACATTGGAGAGAAAATATAGTTATCGATTTAACCTCTATAAGACTAAAATTATCTGTCTATATCTCTGAGATGAGGTATTATGATTACTTACATTATTTACAATATTCGGACTGTTATCCTCATCGCCATTGCCATATTCACAACGTTTCGACCATTGTACGCTCCAGCCTTCTTCAGGTGAGTGGAATTTCGAAACAAAATTACAATCACGTGAATCCTCAAACACCTCTCTTTACTCTTTCTCTCACTCTCTGTAATTCCTTGCATGCTAGTGGCAATGCTGCCTTGCTTGGAGTGAAATGCTTAATATATATATATATATATATATATATATATATATATATATATATATATATATATATATATATATATATATATATATAGTTAAATTCCCAGATCAATTCTGTGGACAAGACAGATTGGTATAAAATGACAATTGGAAAAATTTTAGATTTTGCCGACGCGTTTCGTCTTCCGACGTTTTCAAAGCAAAAATGAAATTGAAATATCTCTGTTGTTATAGTTACATTAAAAATCCAAATTTAAAAAGATAGACGCTTCTGTCCAAGCCTTTTTCTGGTTAATGTAAATTACCTTTATATTAAGAGATTTTTTTATTTCATTAGTTTTTTTATTTTTTGCAGTGGAAAGTGTCATTTCTAACCATTTCTAAACTTATGTCCCTGGGCGGGACCCGAAAAGAAATGTATACATGCCACAAATCAAAGGAAATAAAAACAATAATAATAATAATTGTCTGCAGGTAGGGGATAAGTTATAATCGTCTTTCATGAGTCTGGGTATCTAAATTCGGAAGGTAACTCAATTAATAATAGGGTGGGTGATGAAATGCAAGTAAAGCCTAATACACCGACAGCCGCTCCAAAATACTTAAAAGAAGGCATCAAAGGCAAATACAATCGACCAGATACAGAAATGATAAGAGGATCAACCTTTTCACGGTCAATAGTCAGCCCGTACCAAACAAGCTGATGTAGACAAACCACGTATCAATGGGTCGTTATGTGGTTCAGGGCTAAGAGTTGAACCCGAATGTTTTATTCTTGTTGCACACGACAAATGCTTGCTAACAAGAGATTACCATGCACACCTACTGAAAATTGGGTTAACCCGAAATGCAGATTCTGTGATAAATAACCAGAAATAGTATCAGGCTGCACGGTGTTAGCATCCACTGGATATAAACCTCGGCATTGATAGCATGAGCCTATATTGTCACAAAAAAATCTGCAACTTTTACGGGAAGAAAACCGAAAGAAACTGGTATCAACACCACCCAGACACAGTTACGTAGATATGACCTGTAACTATTTTATGGGGCTTTACAGCAATCGACGCTAATCGAAGACATCGTGATGAGAGACCTCAAGAACAAAATGTGCCTGCTTATTGACATGGTAGACCCTGCAGACTGTAATGAAATCAAACCTTAAAAATGTGGCGCATGAAGACATCAGCAATTCCAGCTGGAGCCCTTGGATTGATTGGAATACCTTAAAAATATACAAAAAATTGTACTCCCAAGTACAGTCCACGCCTAAAGATGGGCCTTTTTCTATGTATATTATGTGCGATGTAAGGTGTTTTCTCCTGAAAAACTGCTCAGTGGAAAATGTCATGATAACATTTCTGACTTTAGGTCTCTGGTTGGGACCCGGAAAGAAATGAGCATATGTCAGAAATCAAAAGAAATAATAATAATAATAATAATAATTAGGTGCGGGTAGGGCCTGAGATATGATCATCCTCTAGGGGCCTAAGTATCTAAAAGTCGGAGGGTAACCTACATACTACTACTACTACTACTACTACTACTACTACGAAGAAGAAGAAGAAGAAGAAGGAGAAGGAGAAGAAGAAGAAGAAGAAGAAGAAGAAGAAGAAGAAGAAGAAGAAGAAGAAGAAGAAGAAATAATATAAAATACTTTTAAAAGTTATGGTAGAATTTGCCTTAACTTGCTCTGGCTCTCGTGTCATAAATATTTTTAAAAAGTGTCCATGAAGTGGTACGGTAAATGACAATAGGGAGTAGTGAAGGATGGGGTAGAACAAAGCCTATCAATCGCCGAAGTTAAGTAACGTCGCCCTTGGTCAGTATATAGATTGGTGACCGCTTGGGAATACGAAGTGCTCAAAAATTAGTTAACAAATGTCCTCTCACTTTTATTAATAACCTCAGATTAAACTGGCTGCCATATATGGTATATATATACGATTGAACGCATAATTAAAGAGAGAACACGTGCTTGGTTGATTTATTTTGCTTGAGTGGTATATCAACAACTCTATGGGTAATTTAATGCCCAAGCCTAAATATTTTGTACGCAATTATTTTTGTGGGAGATAAAGGTTTTAGTGATACAAGTCTTACTATTTAACCGATAGATTAGGGAGTAATAAGTGGATTCATGCCTTTCACAAAGGTATTTGTGCATAACGAAACCGACGGGGATTAGAACTCGGCTCTCCGATTAACAATTCCGAGCCATTATCCATCCCACGAATGAACGAATGCTGGATAAACCTTTACAAGAATGGGAAAATATAACCACGCATAATTTTATGCAAGCTCTAATGAAATCCCAGAAATGGAAATCCACAGAAAATGACATGGTGACCAATTTTGGGATCCATCATCTGTAATCAATCAATAAAACCCTTGCACAAACTTTATTAGTGCTTATTAATAATCCCAAAGAAATCCTAGAATGGATCACTGAAGATATTACATATCTCCTGTCAAAAACGAGTGAAACAGATGATTCGAAAAATGATAGGCCAATAACATGTCTGTCCATCACGTATAAATTGATCACGTCTGTCCTGATGAAGCTTTTCTCGAAGCAAACAACATTCTTCCAGTGGAACAGAAGGGATGCAGGAGAGCTTTATATGGTTAAAAAGATCAACGACTGATAAACAAAATGATCAAACGCCCATGACAGCTTAAAGCATCTGGCATTACAAAACGCTAACCCATCCAGGTAATGACCAGACCGTACGTTGCTTAAATTCGGTGATCGTATGGGAACCGGTGTTTCAACATAATATAGCCGTAACCTCATATTTAAGGGTAGAAGGGATGGGTTTGCCATGTTTAAGTAAACTGAGTGCAAATGACTTGACAGGAATTTGAAACCGATTCGCCGTTTCAACAATATTTTACCCACTTTTTATTTTCATTCTTTTTGTTCCGGGATTATATATATGTTTTGTCTGTTTCAGTTTTACACGCCTTAGTGAATGTGTAAACACAATGGACGTGTTCAACAGATGTTTAGTTATTGTATTTCCGAGAGAGAGAGAGAGAGAGAGAGAGAGAGAGAGAGAGAGAGAGAGAGAGAGAGAAACGAATGAAATTGGGGGGAGTTGTAAATACAATCGCTTAAGCACCAGTGAAAACAAAACCTGAACGGTGTGCTTCTTCCATCGAGTGATAAAAGAAAAAATAAACACACACACACACACGCACGCACGCACGCACGCACGCACGCACGCACGCACGCACCCCCGCTTTGGTGGATATTGAAATCTGTGAAACAGGTGTTTTTCTTAGTGTCAGCAATTCTTTTTTGAAGAATGCTCCCTGGCAAAGAGAACAGAAAAAATTTTTAGATAGATGAAAATCAAGCCATTTATCGAGATAGTTGTATGTATCTTAGAGTTGCCAGAGGTCGTGTTTTGAGACAGTTTTGAATGGTTGAATGGCACAGTAAAGTCTTTCATGAGCAAAATTTGCACCGCTTATATAGTACGAACCAATATACACGGCTTACCGTTTCTCCATCGAGTCACACAGTATCAAACTCGGTCAATTCTTAATAGAGGTGTTGATGAGACACACACACATACACACGCACACACACACACACACGTATATATATATATATATATATATATATGTATGTATGTATGTATGTATATATATGCCTATATAGATGCCTCACGTTACACCTATTTGAGCATAGCCCTATTATAACCCATGTAAACACACACACAAATTTATCCGACTCCATCCGAAACATACTAGTAGAAAACATAATCATAATAACCTCATCCATCTGTAAAAAAAAGTTTAAAATTAATGGAAGCTTTAATATTAAAAAAAGAAAAAGCCAACACTTCGAACACGGCCACAATATGCTGACTCTGTTCGGAAAATAAAACTTCTCTATAACACTAAAAAAAAAATACACAAACACCTAATTAAAATGAAAAAATAAAATCATCCTTGATAATGGCTAAAAGTATTGCCGAAATCGCTGGGAATTACAGAACTTTTGGACAGTTTCTACTCTGTGTCAAAAAAAAGAAAGTACTTGTTCGAACACAAGAAAAATTAAATAAAATGTTTTACCATAGTACCTTGTCTGTTCTTATTTAATGAAACATGCATAAATGAAGGACTACTGACAAATACACAATATATATGTGTGTGTTTCCTATATACTTTTTCTTACGTATATAAGTGTTCTGTATTTTCAATACGTTTAAATGAGCTTTTTCTTAAATAATAAATAATAACATATTCCCGATATATTTGCACCGTTAATAGAGGGTTATATAATAAAAAAAATGAGAAAAAAAAACGAAAATACAGACTGTAACCTTGTAGGTTCGACTGTAAGCCCTCTGATCAGAAGGTTTTGCGAAGTGTGGAACCACCCCTTAATAGCTGGTGTTCCCAGGTCCATCCTGACCCGGGCTGGTAGTACCTATTAGGGTCCTAGCTATAGGCAAATACTTAACACCTAAACTGGGGTCAAAACACTATGAAAGTGTAAAAATAGGCTTTAATAACAGAAATACTTTTTTGTAAAAAAAAAAAATTACCAGCAATATATTTATGAAAAAAAAAATATTAGTAGCCATAGATTTTTGAAGAAAATATAATACCAGTAATACGTCTTTGGAAAAAATATTACCAGGTATACATTTTTTTGAAAAAAATATTAGCAGCCATAGATTTTTGAAGAAGAAAATATTACCAGCAATACATAATCGAAAAAAAATATTCCAGCTATACATCTTTGGAAAAAAATTATTGCCAGCAATAAAAAATTTTGACGACATTAAATAACCCATTGAGGTTGATATACCGTAAAACAAACCAAACCAGTTTATGGAGGGAAAACTAAAAATTATAGTACTTAAGAAAGAGAAGAACTGAAAAAAAAAACAGACTTAAATTATTACAGTCTGCACTATGAAGCATTCCTTTTAAAAAACGTAAAAATAACGATATATAGATGAAGCACCCAAGATAAACAGGTGACCATTTTGAAAAATTGCTAAGCATGAAACAGCTAAGTAACTCTTCACAAATTGAAAAAATTACGGTGTTTTTGGATAAATTTTGTAACGGTTCCCGTCTTGTTAAATCGGGAAATGATAGTTATCCTGAATGACCACTGTTCCAGACCCTTTCATTCTAATGCAGGTGTCCCACAAGGCTGTATCCTTGGTCTTGCTTTGTTTTTTATTTTCATTAATGACCTTCCCCATGGCATCACGTCTTAACTTGATATTTATACCGACCAATCAGTTCGATAAGGGGAAATTGACAGGTGATGTTAAAAACTACCTTCAGTCTGTTGTTAACTAGAGCAAATGATGGCTTGTTTATTTTAACCCCCCCAAATCTAGGCTACTCTCTATTAATCATCTGAGAGATCCAGTCTACTTCCATCAACATGGCTGATAATAACCTCCACGGGTTAAACGGCTGACCTCGTGCTAAAGGCTGAAAAGACTATATGGAATCTATTCTAGGTCAGTTAAAGTAGTTGGTTCACTGTGTCGTGCTAGACAATTTTTCTCTCCGGAATCTATCATACATATCTATAAGTCTACCATTCGTTCTTGCTTAGAATATTGCTGCCACATATTGTCCGATTCCACCGCTATTCACCTCGAGCTTCCTGATAAAATCCAAAGAAGAATCAGCAATATTATTGGCCATGATCTGGCGTCTCAGCTTGAGTCATTTTTCAACCTCTATGCACCTTTTCTATAAATAGTTTCATGTTTTGGATGAGCTCTTCCCTTTGGTATCTAAACTTTACGGAGTTAATCGCAGTATGAGACTAGCAAAGGGGTATCATCGATATAGAGTTATATTGGTTAGATGGAACCGTAAGTTCTATGCAAACAGTTTCTTTTTTCTCGCACTTTTCGCTTGTGGAACTTTCTTCCAGCTCCATGCTTTCCAGCCAACTTTAATCTTAAAAAATCACATGCAACATAAATCTCTATCTGCAGTCCTCCCGATTAATCTTCTTTTGTACTCGGTCTTTAAGGTGTTTCTCTTTTTTATTGGGTTGGCAACTAAGTTCCTGCTGTTTTCATTTTAAATTTTGGAATCTATTTTGTTTTTAATTTTTGTAATCTATTTTTTTTTCGAGAATTCTATTTTGGAATCATTTTGGAATCTATTTTTTTCCAGTTGATTTAAATTGATTTCTGTTTATTTTCAGATAATTAAAAATAGAATGTCGAGTCAAGAAAAATGAGCATTTTCGGCACATTCTTTTGCTTTTAATCAATATTCTAACACCGCAAAAGCTGCTCGCGACATTTGTGCTGTGCACGGAGAGGATGCCATAGCTGAAAGGACCGCTCGTGATTGGTATGCCAAGTTCAATAATGGAAATTTTGACCTGAAAGACGCACCTCGTTCTGGCCGTCAAGTTGAGTTCGATGAAGAGCGATTAAACCAACTTTTGCATGAAAATTCTCGTCAAATAACAAGGGAACTGGCAGAGAAAATGGAATGCTCCAAAACTGCTATAGAGAAACATCTTCACTCGATGGGTACGGTTCAGAAGTGTGAAGTATGTGTCCCGTATGCTTTAAATGACAACAAAAATCAACGAGCCACAATCTCCGCTAGTTTGCTTGCTCGTCAACGCTAAACTCATGGGCACAAGCAAAGATTTCTTTACCGAATCGTTACTGGCGATGAAAAATGGTGGCTTACGTCAATATGAAGCAGCG
Organism: Acanthosepion esculentum; assembly: GCA_964036315.1. Taxonomy (NCBI): domain Eukaryota; kingdom Metazoa; phylum Mollusca; class Cephalopoda; order Sepiida; family Sepiidae; genus Acanthosepion; species Acanthosepion esculentum. Next base: position 84,067,192 of record OZ038511.1, on the reverse strand, counting down.
TAAGGAATGGCTTAGCCCTGGTAAACAAGTGACACCGCGTGTGAAACAAGATCTTTATCCGCGTACAAAGATGATATGTAGGACCGGGAAAGGATTATCCATTACGAATTGCTTGAACGGAACCAAACGGTCAACGGGGAACTCTATGTTTAACAGATGGAACGATGACTCAACACGGCTATTCAAGAGAAAGGACCTAATCGGCAGGAATGGAGTTCTTTTGCTGCACGACAACGCCCGCCCTCATATCGCCAATATGACCAAGGAAGCCATTCAAACGAATGGCTGAGAAGTGCTGCCATAGCCGTCGTACTCTCCCGATTTCGTACAAACGGATTTCGACCTCTTTCGATCTCTTTCAAATGCTAAGTTTCGGAGTTTCGTTCCATACTGATGCAGAATTGAGAGCTTGGTTGGATGAATTTTTCGAGTCGAAACAGGGTAATTTCTACCAACGAGGTATTGAAAATCTTGTTGAACGTTGTGTAGAAGTTGTTAACAGTAAGGGAGAATACATTATTGATTATTTTTTCATATTAATCCTTTTAAAAAAAATGCAAACCCAATAATTTTTGACAGCCATTAACCTCTTTCTGACTCAATGGCTTTAATGCCTTGTTTATGGTGAACTTGATTTTAATTTTTTTTTTTAAATGCGTATAAATAATTAAAAACAATGGAAGACGATATGATTACACGAAATAACGCGTGATGACGCGATATTTTAAAAAACCGAGATGACGTGTGAGACAGGATAATTGAACATCTGATACAATACAAACAAAAAAAAACTTTGGTAAAGGCTTATTTTTTTTAACTTAATCAATTTCTTTTTTTTGTCTCTTGCGATTTTGCTCTGAATTCTTACCGGGTAGTAGCACCTGTTAGATTCTTAGCTGTCGAAACGACTAAATGTAGCCATCTCTTCTGCTCCAAGAGCTTCTTATCTCGCACATCCCGTCTGTGGAACTCCTTTCTTATCACTTGCTTACCTCAAAATATCAAATGTAACGTCAATTGACATCTTCTGGTGCCTTGACCTTGATCCCTGTCCTTCTCTTTATCCTTTTCCCAAACACTCCTCTTTACTCTTAATCTCACTCTCTGTAACCCCTTGCTGGCTGGTGGCACCCCTGCCTTGCTTGGGGTGATTTGATTAAAAACGAATTACAAATGATGAACCCCATCAAAAGTAAAAGACTATTAAAATTTAAAAATACCAGCAGTAAATGTTTCAGTAAAATATTACCTACAATACCTATTTATAGTAAAAAGACTAATACATTTTATCTGTAGTTGAAGGCGGACAATTGCGTTCAAAATATTTAGATTTCGGCATTCGCTAAAGATGCAAGACGAAAAGTCGCTTCTCTGTAGGGCTGCCTGGGCGGTAGCACCTGTTAACGTCCCATGTACGGGCAAATAGTTACTCCCCAAACTGGTGTAAAAACACTATAAAAGTGTATAAATGGGTTTTAATACCAGAAATACTTTGTAAAAAAATTATTACCAGCAATCTTTTGAAAAAAATATTATTACCAGCGAAGGACAAATATTACCAGAAATAGATTTTTGATAAAACAAAATATTACCAGCAATAAAAAATTTGTCGGCATTGAGGTAAGACATTGGCATAAAATAAACCAAACCAAACCAAACCAAACCAAACCTCTCGCTATTCTCTACATTTACAAAGGGCAGATCACACCGGAAATGGATTACTGTTGCAATATATAGGCGGGAACTTTTTAATGCTCCAAGAGCGTCTCCACAGCCTTTGTAGGCGATGAATTATTTTCCATTCCGAAACCCCTATTCTTTTCGAAATCATTATTATTTTCTGGAATGATTTGGTTTGTCGGGAGACGACAGGATTTTTATATCCGTTTTCCTCTAGCGTTTTAAAATTTAATATACAAGGTAACCCAAAAAGTTCTGTCCGTTTTTAAAGGAAAAAAAGAAAACACCCCACAGTATGTGTAACTTATATTTAGTCTTCGAAGTAATCGCTATCGTCATCCAGCACCTTCTGCCAACGTGTCTCCAGCTGTTCAATGCCCTTGCGGTAGAACTCGGGGCGGTTTGACGCAAAGAAGTCCGTGAGGGCTTTGCGCATGTCTCCTTCATTGGTGAAGGATTTCCCACGGTGATGATTATCCAGGGAGTGGAAGAGGTGGTAATCGGATGGCGCAAGGTCAGGTGAATAAGGTGGATGGCACAAAGTCTTCCAGCCAAGTTGCTGTATGGTATCCCTGACTACTCGCGCGACATGCAGCCTGGCGTTGTCATGGAGGAAAATCACACCTTTGCGATTCACCAGTGCTGGCTCCTTCTGGTGCAATGCCTGTTGCACACATTTGAATTGCTGCGGGTATAGGTCTCCAGTGACCGTTTGTCCCGTTGGTAGCAGTTCATAATGAATCACTTGACGACCTGTCCACCAGACACAAAGCATAATCTTGCGTGGGTGCATAGGCGGTCTTGCGGTGTGAGGGACAGCATCCTGAGGAGACAACCAATGTCTGGAACGTTTGGGAGTTTCGTACAGAACCCACTTTTCATCACTGGTAAGCACTCGACTGAATAAGGATGCGGTACGATGGTGAGAAAGCAGCGATACGCATGCTGCCACTCGTTGACCTCCAACATCGTTTGCGAAACCCACTTGCAGTTTGCAGTTTGTACGTCTTACCTAGGCGGTGCAGGTGAAGTCTACCTGTTTCATCGAAAACGTTGAACTTTCTTGCAAGTTCACCATACGTTAGACTACTGTCCTCTTCAGTGGCCACCTTCAGGACTCCGTCATTTAAAACCTGTGGTCGTCCACTGACAGGCTCATCATGGAGAGACAAATCTCCCGACTTGAATTTTCGAAACCAACGCCTTGCAGTACGTTCATCCACAGCACTATCCCCAAACGCTTGACATATGCGGCGACTTGATGCAGCTGCTGATAAGCCCACTTTGAAGTCGTAAAGCAAACAGCCCCGAACGAGATCTCTAGACACTTCCATCCTTCTCACAGCTGTCCGGATTATAACTGATGGCCGGGCACGGTGCGCGTGTTTTTTTATAACGTCTGATGTTCCTACTTCCGGCTGTCCGAATTTGAAAACAATTGCTACACGAATTTCGTATATATTTCAACTTCATTCAATGACTAATCAAAAAACCGACAGAACATTTTTGGTTACCTTGTATTTTAAAAAATAAAAATAGTCCATGACTTACTCTTCTGTTAACATGGTGTTCACCTGGCTACTTTCAGGGTGCACCAGTTGAGAAACAATTCTAAAATGGAATCTAGATGCACGGAGAATTGGTTAGAGCATGAGTATCCCACCAATGAAAACCAGTTTCAAATCACATCAGTGAAAATATTCAGATTTTTTTTTTGCATTAAACGTTTTGAAAATCGCTACTGACAGGAAGGTTACATGATGGAAGAGATTTCTACAAAGGAGAAATGCGAGAGATGGAACTATTAGAATATAACTCGCGGTTCATCTCTCTAGTTCAGCAGTAGAACGATAAAAACCTAGTCACTAATCTAACAGTGCGCGGTCTAAGTGCCAAGGAGGAAAGCCCATTAGAACAATCGCCCTGAAAATACTTATAGAAAAGTCACAGGGAAATCACGTAACTGGAATGGGTCGGTGACTGAAATTTAAATCGTATGTCTTCAACGCTAATGTTACAGTCTCATCTCTGGTTTTTGTCAAGCATCTGGACATGGCGCACCAGACCAAATGTCGCTACCATATTCAATGCACGGACGAATGGCAAATGTTTAAACATTTTATATTCATTTACACTATTTACATTGTTCGGATTGTTGTCCTCATCTTTATTGTCACATTCACAACGTTTCGGCCGTTGTACGCCCCGACCTTCTTCAGGTGATTGAAATTTCGAACTGAACCCTTGATTTCGTCCACCGAGGTGGATTGTTTTAGTTCCACATGCCATGCCTCTTCCGGACATCTCAGTTATCCCCCTTTAACTCAACTGTCCAAATTATTGTTCACCACCGCAGTAGCCAGGTATTAAACTCACAACTCTTTAGATCAAGTCACTGGATTCAACCAACGCTTTTATCCCATGAGCAATGTCTGAATGTCAAGCTCAACATGCAGGAAGAGACTTCCACAAGCGAGAAGTGCGAGATATGAAACTGTTATAATATTTAGTCATTTGAACAGTAAAACTATGAGATCTAGTTGCCAATCTAGTTGTACGCTTAACTTCATGTGGTCGAGGTCCCAATGAGAAGTGCGATATTTACCACAATTAAATGCCAAAAACATTGATCAAATATTAAATGCATTGATGAGGAAACGAGTGTATGTTTTTCACATATAGGGCGTAACATGAAAAAAATTACCAAAGCACATCAAGCACATGTTTCACACAAATAAATATACAATATCTAGAAATATGTATATAATTAGAAACTTTGAATGTGCTGCTTTGATTCTCATTGACTTATAGGTTGTGAAAGCTTTCCAATCGGTTGGTCGAAATATAGCTTTTTGGCCTGGTGATACTGAATAAATTTTTAGAGATGGCGAAATGTTTTTCTCCTTATTATTATTTGCTTATTATTTTTTCTATTAACCTGGTTGTGAAACATTCTGATTAGGGAGTCGAAATATTGCTTTTTGCCCTAGTGATTCAGAATATGCAACTATTTTTTTAGAGATACTGAAATATTGAACTCGTTCTTAATATTTATTTATTTTTTCTTATATTCTGGTTGGGTAAGCATTCTGATTGGATGGTTGAAAGATGGTTTTTGCTGTGGTGATACGGAATATGCATATTTTTAGACATGCTGAAATTATGTTGTCTTTGTTAATATTTGTTTAATTGTTTTTATATGTTGCTTGTAAGCATTCGGAATGGTTGGTCGAAATATGGCTTTGTGGTCTGGTGATTCTGAATATGCTTCTGTTTTTAGAGATATTTCAATTTTGGTTTCCTTGTTATTATTTGTTTATTTTTAATCATTTATTTTTCCACTTTATCTGTCAGTTACCCACTAATAGTCGATTTATTAGTTAACGAAATCTTTCGCAACTTATTGCTCCGCCTTTACATAGGTGACATATACGAATTATTCCTTTTATTAGTTCAGTTATTTAATGTAGGCCGTAATATAATTAGTTGTATAATGGGTCGCTCTATTTCATGTTCAACACGAATTTTCAAACAGCTCATTTAAGCAAAAATCCGTCTGGCGGTGTCCACTTCCGTTGACATTTACAAAGGGTTAACTGGTAGTGGTCTGGCGAAAAGCGTGACCAGACTCACCAAACTTGCGTTTAGTAGGTTTTGTAGATCGAATTGCTGATCATTTGGTATTTTATTATTAATCATTAGCAATGCATTTCCATTATACATATAATAGCCTTATTCTATCAGTATTGCTTGTATTCATTCCTGACCACTCACAATCCCTTTCTTCCTTATTTTCAATGCATTCCTATAGTAAAATCATTAGCAATGCATTTCCATTATACATATAATAGCCCTATTCTATCAGTAATGTCTGCATTCATTCCTGACCACTGACAATCCCTTTCTCCCTAATTTTCAATGCATTCCTATAGTAAAATCATTAGCAATGCATTTACATTATACATATAATAGCCCTATCCTATCAGTAATGCCTGCATTCATTCCTGACCACTGACAATCCCTTTCTTCCTTCTTTCTTTCTTTTTTCTTTCTTTTTACTTTCTTTTTACTTTCTTTCTTTTTTCTTCTTTCTTTTTCTTTCTTTCTTTCTTTTTATTTTCTTTCTTTTTTCCATACATTTTTCAATGCATTTTTTATTTCTGTAAACGATTTGTCTCTTTTCTTTCTTTCTTTCTTTCTTTCTTTCTTTCTTTCTTTCTTTCTTTCTTTCTTTCTTTCTTTCTTTCAATTCCTTTAAACTCACAAATTATCGACGCCCCATATTTTTTCTCTTGCAAATCACTCAATCGGAATGAAACCTGACCGGCCCGAGCAGCAAAACAGGTGCCTTGTCTGACATTACGGCTCTGCTATTTTCACTTTATTTACCCCCCGATGTGCTACCAGGGGAAGAGCTGTGTAATGTGAGATAATACTAATAAGCCAAGGATTAAGGGAATGACATGGTTTTCGAGCAAACAGAAAACACTTTCGTCAGCCATGTTGGCAAATATTATTCCATCCGGGTTGCAAATGGCCAAGCAATTTGATAGACTTCCTGAGACCGGACTGCCAATACGTTAAAAGGTCGAGATTTTTTCTCTAAATTCAGCTAACTCCAAATTTCCTTACAAACATAACAAAGTTCTCTATTAATTAGATTAGAAATTTAAAAATTTGATTCAGTTTCGTGATGAATCGGAAATATAATATAACTATATATATAGAGCTATCTATATCTATATATCTATCTAGCTAGCTAGCTAACTACATAGACAGATAGATAGATATGCACCGACTGAGATAGATAGATAGAAGCAGAATATAATAGAGAGAGAGAGATATACATATACTGATAGTGATAGATAGAGATGGAGACAGAAACATAATATGCTAGATATATAAGCAGATATCTAGCCTACTAGATAGATATATAAATAGTTCGATATAGATCGAATGAGATAGATCGATAGATAGAAATAAATTATGATAGAGTGATAGATAGATAGCTATTGATAGATTGATATGCAACGTCTGAAACAGATAGATAGATAGATAGATAGAAACAAATTATGATAGATAGAAATAAATTATATATATATATATATATATATATATATATATATATATAGATAGATAGATAGATAGATAGATAGATAGATAGAAACAAATTATGATATATATATATAGAGAGAGAGAGATAGATAGATAGATAGATAGGTAGATAGATAGATAGATATGCACCAACTGAGATAGATAGATAGATAGATACGAACAAACTCAGATAGATAGATAGATAGATAGATAGATATGAACAGACTGAGATAGATAGATAGATAGATAGATAGATAGATAGATAGATATGAACAGACTGAGATAGATAGATATGAACAGACTGAGATAGATAGATAGATAGATATGCACCAACTGAGATAGATAGATAGATAGATAGATAGATAGATAGATAGATAGATAGATAGATAGATAGATTGATTGTTGGTAAAAATATAAAAAAAAACCTTTGACCTATGATCATACCTACACAGAATAATAAACAAAAACGTGCAGATATCAAGGTTCTTGTGAAAATTCGAGTTTTTTCATTTTTATTCATTTCACCCAAAGCAAGGGGATACTTTACCACAGAGGCCATGGCGATGTGAGAGTGAATGAAAAACGTTAGCGAGGAGAAAGGACAATAAAAGAAAAGTATATAGGTAGACAGAAGATGGCGATTGATTTTGCATTAAACTTTCTTAAGATCGCTATTGAAAGGAAAGTCATATGCTGGAAACCCAATTCTCAAGTGCAACTCATACATACGATATATCGCTAAAGATGCAAGACAAAAATGTCGCTTCTCTGTAGGGCTTCCCGGGTGGTAGCACCTGTTAGGGTCCCAGCTATGGGCAAATAGTTAGCCCCCAAACTGGGGTAAAACACTATAAAAGTGTATAAATGGGTTTTAATACCATAAATACTTTGTAAAAAAATTATTACCAGCAATCTTTTGAAAAAAATATTATTACCAGCGAAGGACAAATATTACCAGAAATAGATTTTTGATAAAACAAAATATTACCAGCATTAAAAAAATTGTCGGCATTGGGGTTGATATGCCGTAAAATAAACCAAACCTTCCGCTTTCCTCTACATTTACAAAGGGCAGATTACACCGAAAATGGAGTACTGCTGTTATATATAGGTGGGAGTTATTTAGTGCTCCAAGAGCGTCTCCACAGCCTTGTGGGCGATGAATTATTTTCCAATCTGCAACCTCAATTCATTACCAAATCATTATTTTTTGTCTGGAAATCTTTACATTCTCGTCAGACAGCATTATTTTATATCCATTTTCCTGAAGCGTTTTAAAAGTTAATATATTTTAAAAAAACCGACAGAACATTTTTGATTACCTTGTATTTTAAAATATAAAAATAGTCCATGACTTACTCTTCTGTTAACATGGTGTGCACCTGGTTACTTTCAGGGTGCACCAGTTGAGAAACAATTCTTAAATGGAAGCTAAAATGAACGGAGAATTGGTTAGAGCATAAATATCTCACCAATGAAAACCAGTTTCAAACCACAGCAGTGAAAATATTCAGATTTTTTAATTTATGCGTCTGGGGGAGTTGACACTAAGTTGTGGCACGCCGATACTCGGGTTTGATCCAAAAATTAAGTCCCAAACTGTTCGAATACCGTCGATGGTTGTGCAAAGGCGTAAGTCATTGTTATCAAAAACTGGCTTAGCTAGAAAATGCAACTAAGTCTGCTTGCGAAGACCTGTGAGCATGGAAGAAAAATTAATGTGTCTAAGTAGGCGTTTGAAGAAGTGATTAGAAAACGATTACTTGAGTGTTGAAATGGTTATTTGTAATCGTAAGTTCTAAGCTAAAAGATATTCGTAAGCCAACTCTTTCGTGTTAAAATGGCTAGATGTAACCGTCACTTTTACGCAAACAATTTCAGGGCGCATTTGTAGGCCCGGGCGCACCGGTTGAGAAATTATTCTAACTAAGGTCTGCTCAACATCCTGTGAGTATTGAATAAAAATTGATGTGTCTAAGTAGGTGTTTGAAGAAGATATTCGTAAGCCCTCTCTTTCGTGTTAAAATGGCTTCATGTTACCGTCAATTCTACGCTAAATATTTATTTTCTCTCTACTCCAACTCTCATCTGGCTTCTTGTTTTTAAATTAACTCTGATCTCGAAAAACTTAAAGTGAATGTCATTCTTTTTATATTTTTGTAATTCTTTTTTTTTAATATAAAAATAAGTCATAAATTACTCTTCTGTCAACTTGTGGCGTACCTGTTTACCTTTAAGTGCGCATTAATACGCTATTCTAATGCCTTCATTTTGGTAAGAGAAGCCGTTCCTCGTTACATATTCTTTTATTTAAATTAATAGTAATGATCAATCTCGACGAAAACCCATTTTGATGAATTTAGTTATTAACTAAGTGTATCGAAGATGCGTCATCATTTTGCAATTATGGGACACGCAGTGGGAAACGAAGTCATCAATCAATTGTAATTGATCTAGAAAAATAGAACAGTAATCATTATGACACAATGAATTGCCTTGATTGACGAAATGTTGATTTTGAAAGATGTCTTCGGAAAGTTGAGCAAAATATTAAGAAACAGAAAAATCTCGTTAGGAACCAAAAAAGTGATCCGCGCATTTAAATAGCATTATCCCCACCCAACGTATGGCAGCGAATGCTGGACAAACTCCTCACAGATGAAGAAGAAACATGATGCAAAAATATGTTGTTCTACAGAAGGATACTGAGGATACCATGGACCAAACATCTGAGCAAAGAAGAAGCTATAGAAAAATAGAAGCATAAAAGTAATTTGAAAATAAACAGTTTGAATTTCCAGGGGAATATAATGAGGAAAGAGGACTTGGAAAATCTGATACTCACAGGACAGATTGAAGGCAAAATGGACAAAGGAAAACAAAACCTACCTAGTGGACATAAGTAAATAGCGGACAGGTTTTAGGAGAAATAAAAAAAGACAAAATTTATTAAGAGCTACAAATGAAAGGAAACTGTGGAGAGCCATGATCCCCTAGGACCTGAAGGGACACGGCACATAGAAGAACAATAATGAGCTTGAGTAAATGGATGGTCGAACAAGGTTTTAAGAGAAATAACAAAAAGACAAAATTTATTAAGAGCTACAAAGGAAAGGAAATTGTGGAGAGCCATGACCGCCTAGGACCTGAAGGGACACGGCACATAGAAGAAGAAGAATGAGCTTGAGTAAATGGATGGCCGAATAAGGTTTTAAGAGAAATAACAAAAAGACAAAATTCATTAAGAGCTACAAAGGAAAGGAAATTGTGGAGAGCCATGACCGCCTAGGACCTGAAGGGACACGGCACATAGAAGAAGAACAATGAGCTTGAGTAAATGGATGGCCGAACAAGGTTTTAAGAGAAATAACAAAAAGACAAAATTTATTAAGAGCTAGAAAGGAAAGGAAATTGTGGAGAGCCATGATCGCCTAGGACCTGAAGGGACACGGCACATAGAAGAACAACAATGAGCTTGAGTAAATGGATGGCGGAACATTCCCCTCCCCATTTTATTTTCCTTTGTGATTCTTTCTCCTCTTATTTTTATCGATAATTTCAGCGAATCTATGTCTGCTTCCTCAACACAATTTAACGTATTTGGAACGTTACCATATAACTGTGGTAATAAAATTAGCACATCCCATCTCCCCTCTCGCTTGTAGACATCCACTATAATAAAGCAAACGTTTACAGCGCTAAAACTGAATTAGACATATAAAGTTACTGAACATTCGGCGCGATGTAATGGTTCTTGCTTTTTTTATGTGCCGTGTCCTTTAAGGATGTAAGCGATCAAGGCTCTCCACTTCCCCTATCCCTTGTAGCATTCAAAAAGATTCGTGTCTCTGCCAACTCCCCCAGACCATGTTCTGCCATCCACTTTGCTTTCCCTTGTTTTTCTTTCCATCTATTCGACCTGTGGGTATCAGATTCTCCAAGCCCTCCTTTCATATTACTTGTCCCAGAAATTCCATCTGCCTCTTCCTTATGTTAAGTATAAGCTTCCTCCTTGTTTGCATCCTCTATAAGACCTCATCGTTGCTCACACGCTCGGTTCATGGTATCCCCAGCATCCTTCTGGAGAATCACATCTCCGCTGTCTAGAGTCTCTTCTTCATCTTTGAGAAGACAGTCCAACATTCGCTGTCGTATAGGAAGACAGATGTCACGTAGCAGTTCAGTTCCCTATTCTTTGTTACCAAAGAAATCCTCCTCTACCGCGATGATTTTCCCAGCTTTTGGAGTGTGTCCTTGGCCATCCCAATCCGTCTTCGGACCTCAGCCTCGGACCTACCGTCCTCTGTCAAAACGTTTCCTAGATATTTAAACTTCCGCACCTGCTTGATTTAATGTCCCCTACCGGTAAATTACACTTCGGGCTTTACATTTTACTGATGATATCATGGTTAGTAAGCGTATAATGCTGGAGCAATTTACGACTGAGCAGTGAATTCCGGTCCTCAATGGGTGATCCATACTTTCAGTTTTGTGAAACATCTAAGCTACGCTTAGAAAAATCTTTCAATGGAAACCCCGCACAAAATAGGGTAGTTTTGCTTTTAGTTTTTTTCTGTCAAGGTTAACTTATCTAGGGTATGTAGGCTCACTGAAGACCCGCTTTCATCAGCCCCCATTTTTGGCCTTGTGCCATATTTATATATACAATAAATATCATTAGTCATAAAGGCTTCATAAGCTTCTACTTAGATGTGTTACTATAAGCGTTCTATTAGACTGGCATCTAGGTCCCACAATTTCACTGTTTGTTACTTTGGTATTTGTTGTAGAACAATGTCCGTTTTTAAGGCGGATATTGGTAGCAGTTTGGAGAATTGTCTGTTTCATTTTTAAGGCAGTGTCAATCTACTGTGTTTTTCTTGGCTCTAAGTATGGCAGAAATTGTTCATTGCCGTCTTTTACCTTCTTGAATCCCGTTTATTTTTTGTCCTTTCCTCAATCTTCAATATACTCAGTCCTTTGGTTCACTTACACTCCCTGTAACCCCCTGATCGGGGTGAAATGATTAAAAAAAGTTGCATGAATGTTGATGGGAGTTTATAGAGAACTTTTTGCTAACACAATGTATCGTTGCAGAAACGACGTCGCTTCGTTTGCAATGGGAACTGCAAATCGTGAGCTGTTATTATTTATTAATGATAAAAGAATTTTAAAAAAATTATAATTTTAACCAAGAATATAATCCGTAATGGGACTGACATGAAATCAATAATTATTTCAATATTACAATTATTTATATAGCAAAAAACTTTATCAAATATTTCTGCTATATTATAAAATAAATAATTCACTGACATTTTATTGAATTAATTTTCTACACGGATTCCTGGCTATAACGAAAAAAGAACATCAATTATTTAAAAAAATACCTTATGCAGACTAACAAAATATTTCGAATTAGATTACGACTTCAACAAAACATGTTTGCAACATGTGGATGTCAAAATAAAATACATTTTAGTTTATATCTAATTTTATATCTGTAAATGAATTGTGTTTACTATCACGTAGACGAACGCATACCAGTTCTGCAAGTCAGAGAGATAAGGCTTATTTTATTTAATTTGTTTATATATATATATATATATATATATATATATATATATATATATATATATATATATATATATATATATATATATATATATATATCTGTGTGTGTGTCTGTGAAATGTGCATGTATATAAATATAAATATAAATATATATATATGCAATTTATTATATATATTATTTATATATTATATGCGCGGTACTTATTGGAAAGCGTTCAATATCAGTGATAGCGCTAAACTAAATCAATATCAGTGATATAGCTATACTATATATATATATATATATATATATATATATATATATATATATATATATATATAGCTTGTGGGGAGAAGAAGTGGTTTCATAACTTTCCCAAGGGTATTAGCACGTAAGTGAAAGTAATGGATTCGACTGGAATTCGAACTTGGCTCTCCATCTCCATTGACCATATATACATCCTAAAAGACAAAAGTTGAAATGAATAAACCGTTTCTCAGTTAAGCATTCTAAATTAATCAGTTATTTGCCATGCGCGATACACGCTTAGGCGATCATGTATCTTTCGATACATGACTGACGAGGCAGATTTTTTCCCCGCCGTAGGTGACCATTTCTTTCTTCACTAGACCAGTTGCCATCCATGGCTACAGAATATGGGTTGTCCTGTTATTTACCCATAGCAGAGGGGAGAAGAAGAGGATTCATACCTTTCTCAAGGGTATCAGCACGTAAGTGAATGTAATGGATTCAACTGGAATTCGAACTAACTCGGCTCTCCGATTCCTCTATTCCGCTATTAATTACTCCAACGTACCTCCTCTAGGTCTAGGTACCAAAGCGAAAAAATTGTAGTGAGTCCCGATAAAAATCAACTAAAATGAAAAATAAAAATAAAAGCTATAAACAAAAATAACAAGTATTAAAATTAATATAAGGTTTTGGTGCTTTTCTTTAAACCCCTTATCTGTTTCTTTCTCTTTCCCCCCTCTCTCTCTCTAAATTTCTCTTTCTCTAATTCTTTCTGAAATAACGAGAAGGCAACCCTCAAATAGAAAGAGGAGGAAGAAGAAAAGATTGAACTAGGCCGGAAGTGTGTTACTGAAAACTACTAAAAATCAGGGAAGTTCCACTCCTAACTTCCGTTATAAAAAAAGAAGGTAATACCGGAAAATAAAATAATTTTGTTCAATCAAAATAATTAACACAAAGAGACTTTTCATGTTAGCCGAAACCAAGGTTTTGCACCAGAGTACACTGAACTAGATGGGAGAGAGGACGACAAGAGACGGAACAAAAACATGCGACCTATACAGAAACGAGAAGTATGTAAATTGTCACCTAATCATATTTTTGCCCTTCTAGAGCCAAGAAAAACACAATAGATTGACACTGACCTATTTCTAAGATGACTACGACTATTAACGACTTCAAAATTACCACGACAGAAACGAACCGGACGTTTCTCCAAACGACGACCAATATCCGCCTTATAAACCAATATTTTGCTACACCGAATTCCAAAGGAACCAATCTAAATTAAATAATAATATTTGATTATACCTTATACCCTTACACACACACACACACACACACACACACACACACATACACACACACACACACACACACACACACACACACACATATATATATATATATATATATATATATATATATATATATATATATATATGAAAGGTCCAGACTCGAGAAATTCTAGAAATATGCATGCTAGGAATCCAGAGAGAGGACTACCCATTGGTAAGCCAAATTTTTGTTTGTAATAGATATCGTTATGCTGGAAGTAACAGTGAGATGTGCATAGGGTGCATAATTTGATGCATATTGAGATGGGGATAGGTAGCTTAAAGTCAGTTTTCTTAAGGTGGTTTTCTAACCGTTTAATGCATTTATCCACAGGTACATTAGTGAATAGGGATTTAACGTCTAAGCTGGCTAGGGATTTGTTTCTTATGTCAATATTGCTTAACTTATTGAGAAGAGCGCCTGAATTCTTTATATGCACGTGACTTATGGTGCCCAGAATTGGGGTGAGAAATTTAGTTAGAAACCTAGCAATGTTATGAGGGGCTGAGCCTATGCCCGAAATAATGGGCCTTAGAGGAATGTCAGGTTTATGGGTTTTGGGGAGCCCGTAGATTTTAGGGATGGTGGGGTAGTAATTAATAAGGGGAAGCCAAATCTTATCTTCATTATGAATCAGACTCTTACGTTGAAAATCTTTCAGATTTTTAAAGTTAAAAGCTCTACATGTTATATTTACTGGTCTGATTCAACTCTGATCATAAAACTTTTATGTGTGTGTATGTATGTATGTATGTATATATATATATATATATATATATATATATATATATATATATATATATATATATATATATATATTTATGTGTGTGTGTGTGTGCGTGTGCATGTGCGCGTGCATGTGCGTGGAGATAGATAGATAGACAAAAATGAAACAAAGGACCAATGAACGAGAGATAATGAAAGAGATAAATACAGAATAGAAAAAAAAGAAAAAAACGACTGATAAAAAGTAAAAAACAAGAATCACAAAGAAAGAAAGAAAACGATAGATAGATAGATAGATAGAAAAAAGAAATAAAGAAAGATAAGTAGATAGAAAGAAAAAAGAAAGAAAGAAATTAAAGTAAGAACTAAGGGATGTAAAAGAAAGAAAGAAAGAAAAAGATAGATCGAAAAAAAGAAAGGAAATAGATATATATATATATATATATATATATATAGATAGATAGATAGATAGATAGATAGATAGATAGAAAAAGAAAGAAAGAAAGATAAGTAGATATATGGATAGACAGAAAAAAGAAAGAAAGAAAGAAAGAGAGAAAGAAAGAAAGAAAGAAAGAAAGAAAGAGAGAAAGAAAGAAAGAAGAAAGAATTTCTAATAAGAACATAGGCGCAATTATGCAAGTAAATTTAGATAAAAAATGTAACGAATATTTTTGAAAATACAAATGTATAGATGGGAAATACTAAAAAAAGGCTTTTGCTTAATTCCATAATGGATATGGAAGTTGATAACGTTCAAATGAAAAAGGAAAAAAAATAAAAGTAATCATTTACGAAAATGATCGAAGGCATAAATATCTTATACATCAAATCCAAAAACTCCGTGAAGTCAATAATAACAATAATAATAATAATAATGATAATAATAATAATAATAATAATAATGATAATAATAATAATAATAATAATAATGATAATAGTTCGACGCTTACTTGTACAATAAACCTCAGGCTTACGTTTTGTTGTTTTCCGGAAGTAACGAAAAAAAAATCACGAAGCGGAAGTGACGTACGCTCGACTGCTAGAGGTAGCCATTTTGAACCTCTGGGGCGACATTAAGTGTATGACATCAGCTTTATCTGACGGCGAATAGAAAACATTTTGTCGTGCGTGCGAATATTTTTTTTTCTTTATGCTACTTCAGTAATGCTTTTCGTTTTTTTCCATTTTACGCAAGAGGTAAGAACAGACGAAGAAACAAAGTAAAAATTTCAATCGAAATTAAATTTATGTTTCACGAATATGATCTTCATTATGTTTAAATATTTTCAATAATTTATTAATTAAATGCATTTCTCTGATTGCCATTTTTATTTATAATTTTGGTGATTAAATTTTACATTTTGTGACTTGGAATACGGGCTTCATTGAATGCCTTGAACTATAATGCATAGATTTATTCGTGTATAAACATATATATAAACATACATACATATATATAAACATACATACATATATATATATATATATATATATATATATATATAAATATATATATATATATATATATATATATGTTTATATATATGTTTATATATATATATATATATATATATATATATATATATATATATATATATATATATATATATGGGGGGAGCACTATAATGTTGTCTTAGATAAAAATAGCTTATATGTGCGAAACTATATATGAATACAGTTTTAGTTGTGCGTGTGAAGATGTATATATCTTTTCTCTGTTACACGATTTCTCTTTGTGTGCCAGAGATTACCGAAGTCTGGCTCAAGGTCACCAGCGCATAGCTCCCAGGGAAGATCTAATCCCTGCAGGGGCAATGCCAGATGTCTAGAAAATATATTATGGCAAGGCCGCCGAACACACACACAAACAGACGCCCACACATAAGTATATGTTTGTCTGATGATCGCAAACGCCTGAAACACAGGGTTACAAAGTCATATCCGTATTTATAGTTTGGAGACATTCTATATTTATTGATTAAAGCGCCCAATATCAGGGAGAGAGCGTATCTGAATACGTAAAAGAAATCGCACTATAGACAAAATTCAGCCCAAATATTTGACAGTAGGCCAATCAGAAATTATCCAAAGACAACCACCACCCTTTCAACACAGAAATAGACCAACAAGGGAAGATAACACTGCCAAACCTCGGATGTATATAGTCAGTTCCGGACAAAGTCAGTGCAACACCAGAAAAAGACAACCTTAAAGAAAAATACATATAACGACAAAACAACAAATGGAAACTACAACTTCAGAGAAAACAAGCCACAAAAGTGGAACTACGGAAATAACCCCAGACTGAACCAAGGCCAACACATAACAAGCAAGTACCAAGGACAGAAAAACAGATACAATACAGATATACACAATAATCACAATTACGACCACATAATAAATACCGACATTAGAAACAATATGGAGGAATTCCGCCATAATAACGGGTTTTTTGTTCTTTTTTTGAGAGTGAAACCAGAAGTACATGGACGCGGGATTGTCCACAACCACGAGAAATAGAAAGTAATCAACCTTTCACAAACATCATTAATCCCCACACAAATAGACATCCTGTGTAAAGGATTAAAATTCACACCAACACCCCAAAGACAAAATGCAGCAGAAATGAAAGATGATGTTTCAGAATTCTGTAGATTTTTTTTTTTAAAAAGAAAAACAATGATAAATCGTTAGTAAAAAACAAAAAAAATGCATCCCCCGATGAATTGTGTAATTATATCTGGAGCTTCCCATCTGACAATTTGGAAATGTCTCAAACAAAGGCCAACTTCACTAGCAAACAATCGGCACAACTAAACAATCTAAAACTGGACAAAACTATTGTGATAAAAGAAGCTGATAAAAGAGACTCAGTTGTTATTCTGGATACAAAATAATACAAAAGCATGATACAAAATATGCTACAGGGTGAAACCTACTACGAAGAAACTGGACAATACGAACCTCATAAAGTGATGAAGAAACTCACCAATTGAATGAATCCATACTGAGGTTGCCTAACTTCTAAGGAATGTGACTATCTTACAAACTTTAGATATAAAACAACTAAACTTAATGGACTAACTAAATTACACAAAAATAAACTCATCAACAAAACATGAAAAACCGATTGTATGAATATACCCGCACTAACTGACCTAAAACTAAGACCTATAATAGGACGGCCCAATTTGAGAAGCACACCGCCTAGACAATCTCCTAGACATCGTTCTGAAATCTCTTATAAAACACATTCGGAGCTTCATATAAGATAACCTACATTTTCTCAACCATCTACTAAATGAGGTAAACTATAATACTTACATAATCTCAATGGATGTTGTGAAACTATATAGCAACATCCCACACGACTACGTAATAGAGGCCATTAAATACACTTTAGAAAGTTTCCCTCATGCGCTTCCAAACCGTATCGATGGAATTTTCATCACAGAAAGCCTTGGATTCATCTTAAAAAAAAACAATTATTTCATATTCAGTGAAACACTTTACTGACAAAAATCAGGAACAGTCATGGGGACAAAGATTGAACCAACATATGCCAACCTAGTCATCGGATACCATGAACTAAAAATCTATGAACGAAGCTCGGAAATTTATGGGAATAACTTCAGTTACAACATAAAAGAAAACTTGAAAAGGTATGTAGATGAATGTTTCATTCTGTAGAATGAAAGTCTGGATAAACTAAGGACATTACAAGCAGACAAGTCCCAGCATCGAATACACTATGGAGGAAAGCAATAAAAAGCTTCCCTTTTTAGACATATTAATCACAAATAGAAAGACAAAACTAGAAAACGACATATATTTTAACCCTACTGACTCTCGACAGTATCTTCTTTTTATATTTTCTCACCCGAAGCACACTCGTACGAACATCCCATTCAACTGAGCCAAGTAAATCTGTGCAATCGTCTCAAACACAACCAAAGGAGACCACAAAGTAGAAGAGATGAAAAAATACTCATCAAAAATACTCTCAAAGTTTAATAAACAATAGCATTAAAAAAGCAAAACAAATTATTATCCACACACTCCGATAAAACAAAAAAAGTCATTCCTTACACTATTTACATTATTCGGAATATTGTCCTCGTCTTTGTCGCCATATTTATTACAGCGATAACAGCAAAAATTGCAATATGAGCTCTGGTAAAAAATTGTGGCTGAAGACATTAGGTTTATAATAGCCATAAATTCATACACAGATGTCCTCAAGGACAAATGGCACAGTAGATAAATCCGTTGGTTAGATCAAGTGACAGTACCCAAAGAGTTTGAGTTCAATACTCGGTTAAGGCAGTGGAGAACTTAGAGAGGGGAATTAACAGGAGATAACTTTAACTGACATCCATTAAACATGGTACGTGGAACTAGAACAGTCTACCCCAGTGAGCGAAATAAAGGGTTGAGTTCGACATTCAATAGAAGAAGTAGATCGTACAACGGCCGAAACGTTGTAATAAATATGGCCTCAAAGATGAGGACAAATAGTCTGAATATAGTTTCATTATTTCGTAGCGAAAGATTGCGAAATTGAAAATATTAAATGATAAACATAAAAGGTTTCGTATTTAAAGAAAATTGTGTCTGTGCATAGTGCCAGAAAATATTTCGCGTCAGAATCTATCTTGCACATTTATCCGTCTATCATTCATCTGTGCATTGAATACCGTTGCCATATATCCCGAAGAAGAATTTGTAATGTAGTCGATCCTGAGCAGGTATCTTGACTTCAGTCACTTTCTCACAGTGACTTTAATAGCCTCAGTGACTTTAATATCTTTCAGCGACTTCCCTTAGTTTATTCTACGGATATTTTCATGGCAACTGCTCTGACGAACTTTTTTCCCTAGTGTCGCGATTTCAAGAATGATTGCGTGCAACTAGATTGGTAACTAAGTTTCACTGTCTTGCAGATGCGTTGTATTTTGTTTGCGTGTAATGTGACATTAGTTTAGCTATTATAATTAATTATTGGCTGACCCGAAACTGATCTCTTATCCTCAACGTTGTGATGCATTTTCGAAATGCTGTAGCTGAAATATTCCGAATGTGGTCATAAGTTTATAACTTTAAATCGATTAACTATAAATAGAGAACTTATAAAATTACTTTTAGTATGATTTTCTTTTACATTGGCAAACATTTAGTCGATGAATGCCCGTTTGAATATCTCTCTGGTTATTATTATTAGGCAGTTTCGTTACTTTTTTCTTCCGCTTGTGCTGTTAGGCGTCGCGGTGAGACACAGTCGTCTGTCAGCAGCAAGACGAGTGGCCTGGAGGAGATATGTCTCGTGAGTGTCTGCCACTTTCGTTCCGGTTTCTTCTTGGTCTGCCTCTCGCTCTCCAGCCAGAATACCTGAGTGTGTATGCTCGTAAGGCGGGTTGTTTGATAGGCATACGAGTGAGTTGTCCGAACCACCTGATCCTCTGTTGTTCAATGTGTTGTATGATTGGTATTGCTCCTACCGTATCTCTTATTGCCTCATTCCTGATCTTGTCTCGCCTGGTCTTGTTCACTGCTTTCCTTAGGCATTTCATCTGACAAGTGATCAGTTTCCTCTCAAGGATTTTTGTTAGGGGCCATGTCTGGCACTGGTATGTCAGCGTCGGTAGAAAAACGGCGTTGATGAGATTTGCCTTGGTGCTCATGGAAATGCTAGGATGTTTTAGAAGAGGAACAAGCTGGTAATTGGCTGCGCTGGCTTTCTGTTGATGTTAAAACTGGACATTAACATCAATGGGCCTAGCTAAAGCAAACCAGTGGATGCAAATATCTGGGCAGCATATTTACTGAAAACGGCAAACGAGATGTCAGAAAGCCAACATAGTAATTTTGTCCCAGTTTCTGATGAATCTTGATTCTTCAGTTAGTTATTGAATATGCTCACGGTAGAGACAATAAAATATCCGTAAAAATCCCCTATCGCCTCGTTAAATATTTGAGCTTAAGACTTTAGTTTAGTTTAGTTATTCCTTCCGCTTGTGCTGTTAGGCGTTGCGGGAGAGACACAGTCGTCTGTCATCGGCAAGGCGAGTGGCCTGGAGAAGAGATATCTCGTGGGCTCTGAGAGTGTCTGCAATTGAGTCGCTTCAGCGTCTTTTTCGTCTGCCTCTCGCTCTCCAGCCAATGGGTGTATGCTTGTAGGGCTGGTTGGTTGATAGGCATACGAGTGAGGTGTCCAAACCACTTGATCCCTGTCGTTCGATGTGTTGTATGATTGGTATTGCTCTTACCATATCTCTTATTGCCTTATTCCTGATCTTGTCTCGCCTGGTCTTGTTCACTGCTTTCCACAGGCATTTCATCTCACAAGTGATCAGTTTCCCCTCAAAGGTTTTTGTTAGGAGCCATGTCTGGTTATTATTATTATTATTATTATTATTATTATTATTATTATTATTATTATTATTATTATTAAATTCAGTACTCTTGTTTTTGTTTCTTACGATATTTTCCTGTCTCTTTATACTCTGCTTAGCTTTTGGTATGCATCTTTGGCCATCCCAATACGTCTTCGGATCTCAGTGTCGCACTTTCCGTCCTCTGTTAGAACACTCCCAAGATATTTAAATTTTTGTACTTGTTTGATTTTAGTATACCCGAATTGTAATTTCCATCTCATAAGTCTACCATTCGTCTTGGCTTTGAATATTGTTGGCACATCTGGTGCTTCTGCTATATATTTACAAATTCTTGATAAAATCCAAAGAACGTTATTGCTTTTGGTTTGGTATCTCGGCCTTAATCACATCCCCCACCACCGTAACATTGATTCCCTCTGCCTTTTCTATAAATAATTTCATGTAGGCACCTCCATAGATACGCGATACCTAAGTTTTAAAAATTAATTCAAAACTGTTTTAAATTGACTGGAAGGAGTTTATTTATTTCCTTTTTGTGCGAAAAAACATATTTCAGTGCCATTGTTAGCCCTCATACCTTACAATATAATTATCTTTATTAAAAAATCTTCCAAAAATAAATTATAGTGAGGAATATTAACTGATTTAAAATACAATTAATCTGATTTGAAACAAATATTATTTAAGTTTAAAATATCACAAATATGCATTTTAACTCGGCGTTAGCAGTTTATTTAACATGTTGACATGTTGATAGCTTGATGATAGATGGATCTTTATTTAATTTTGTTCTGCAGTTGCTATATCTGTAAGAAATAATTGAAGAATATAACGTGAGCGCCATTTTAATATAATTTCTAACTATTCAGTAATCTTAAAACGTAAGAAATTATGTCTCGTAATCTAATGTTTTAATGAACTTTTGAAATTTTGGTTTGAAATGTACTCTAGTGTTACCGTTCGTAATTTTTGATAATATCGTTCCGTTTGCTTTGCGGCATATCAACCTCAATGGGTTTATTTCATGACGACAAAATTTTAATTGCTGGTAATATTTTTTTCCTTCAAAAACCTATTTCTGGTAATATTTTTTCCTTCAAAAATCTATTTCTGGTGATATTTTTCTTTAAAAAATATATAGCTGATAAATTTTTTTTTTTCAAAAATGTATTGCTGGTAATATGTTCCTTCAAAATTTATTGCTTGTAATAATTTTTTCAAGTTATTTCTGGTATTAAAACCTATTTTTACACTTTCATTTGACCCCAGTTTAGGGGTTTAACTATTTGCCCATAGCTAGGACCCTAATAGGTGCAACCACCACGGATCAGGATCGACCTGGGAGCACCAACAATTAAGAGGTGGTTCCAAGTTCCTCAAAACATCCTGAGCAGAGGCCTTGCTTGTTGGACGTAGTTTATCATCATACCCAGGACGCGCATGTAGTTTATCGTCATACCCAGGGTGCGGACGTAGTTTATTGTCATACCCAGGACGTGGATGTAGTTTAGAGTCATACACAGGACGCGGATGTAGTTTAGCGTCATACCCAGGACGCGGATGTAGTTTATCGTCATACCTTGGATGCGGACGTAGTTTATCGTCATACCCAGGACGCGTATGTAGTTTATCGTCATACCCTGGATGCGGACGTAGTTTATTGTCATACCCAGGACGTGGATCTAGTTTAGCGCCATACCCAGGATGCGGACATAGTTTTGCGTGATACCCAGGGCGCGGATGTAGTTTAGCGTCAAACCCAGGACGTGGATGTAGTTTATCGTAATACTCAGGACGCGGATGTAGTTTATCGTCATACTCAGGACACGGATGTAGTTTATCGTCATACCCTGAATGCGGACGTAGTTTAATTTAATATCCAGGACTCGGACGTTGTTTAGTGACGTACCCAGGATGTGGATGTAGTTTAGCGTCATATCCAGTACGCGGATGTATTTTATCGTCATACCCAGGACGCGCATGTAGTTTATCGTCATACCCTGGATGCTGATGTAGTTTATTGTCATACCCATGGCGCGGATGTAGTTTATCGTCATATCCAGGATGTGGAGGTAGTTTAGCGTCATACCCTGGATGAGGACGTAGTTTATTGTCATACCCAGGACGCGGATGTAGTTTAGCTTCATACTCAGGACGTGGATGTAGTTTAGCTTCATACTCAGGACGCTGATGTAGTTTATCGTCATACCCAGGACAGGCATGTAGTTTATCGTCATACCCAGGACAGGCATGTATTTTATTGTCATACCCAGGTCGCGGACGTTGTTTATTGTCATACCCAGGACACGGATGTAGTTTAGCGTCATACCCAGGACGAGATAATATCGTGTATGAACACCTGTATCTACAAAAATCGTCACGTTTATACACAGAAAACTTTTTACAAATTTCTTGAAATATTGGTGTTTGTTGATTTGTGCTAAACTTTTTCCAATTATGATTAGTAAATACAGTTTTTACTTAATAACAATATCACCTAAAAGGTCGCGGTCATTTCGTCATTTTTAAAAGACTTAAAACTTTATAAATTCTTCTAATTAAAATGTTAAAAAAATATAAGCAAATCTTTGTAAACATTCATTATTCTTCGAAATATGTGTTCCTCTTATGACAATAGTGTCCATAGTACATCGTATTTATCAAAGAAATTAAAAGCTTTTCTAATTAAATTGAATCTTTTTTTTTTATCTCATTTGTTATTTTACAATTCAGACTTTCGGGAACTGGTGTATCAGTTTCACATCACCCAACCTCCAAAAAAAAAAAAAACATTCTTGATTTAAATTTTTCAAAGTTTTGTGCTTTTAACTAATATAAATATGAAGGGGTGAAAATTTAATTTCTCAAAATTTCATAACAAAAAGCAATTTTTTTTAATTTTTTTAAGCGTATCACCCCAAGCAAGGCTGGAGGCCACTATCACGCAAGGGGTTATAGAAGGGTTTGAGGAAGAGCAGATAGGAGTGGTAAAGGAGAGGATGTAGAGAAAGAGAAAGACAGTGGGTCGATCAAGGCAAGGGGGTTACAGAAGATTTGGAGTGAGAGCAGATAGGAATGAAAGATGAAAGGATGTGGAGAAGGGAAGTGGATAGATCAAGGCAACTGGAGATGTCGATTGACGCTACACTTAAACCGTTGGAGATTGTATTTGTCAGGGAAACAGTAATAGGGAAGGGAGTTCCATAGGCGAGATGTGCGAGACATGAAGCTATTGGAGTAGAAGAGACGTCTACATCTAACAGTTTCCACGGTGAAGGGGTGGGAACGGGATGCCAGCCTCGTAGGACGTTTAAATTCACGAGCCCTAGGGACAAGCGAAAGCAGCTCCTCGGAGCAATTACCGTGAAAGTATTTGCAAAAAAGACAGAGCGAGGCAACGTCGCGTCTGTCAGAGAGCGACTGCAGACGAGATGACAGATCAGGGCCAATTGCATTGCATATCCGTCTCTGGATCTTATCAAGAACCCTGAGGCAAACAGCAGGGGCCCCAGACCATATATGGCAGCAATACTCCATGCAAGGGCGAATGGTCGATTTATAGACTTGGAGGATCGATTCTGGGGAGAAAAGTTTCCTGGCTCGGCACAGGGAACCAACTTTCCTTGCGGTAATTTCATTCATTTGTGAATAAGTCCTAAAATTTTAATTAAAATTCGACAATTATTTTCTTTTTGCAACAATTTCCAAATCAATGAGTTTTCACTGCAAAAAAGACGCTGTCATTTCCTAGACTAATCCTCGGTCACCCCCAATGACGCAAAAACACAGGATTTCTATCAAATATTTCGAACGTTCTAAAAAGGATTTAAAAAATACAATTAAATAATAAAATATTTCTGGTACGTCCTCTTAATAATAACATCGAGACTTTGACGATAAAACTTTGTTTTTATCAAGTTTAAGGCATTTTTACATCATGGTATGCTCTTTTTTAACGAATTAGTAAAGGTACCGACATTCATGGTAATTGTTCTGATGAAATTTTCGCTATGGTACCTAGATTTATATGAATTTAAGCGCAGTACTTGATTGGCAGTTAGGTTTCGTCATTTTACAGTTGAAAGGTCTAGATGTAACCGTAAATTCTATGCTAACAGTTTCTTTTCTCGCACTTGTGGAACTGTCTTCCGGCTTCTTGCTTCCCAGTCAACCTTGATCTTCAAAAATTTAAATGCAATACCAATCGTCATCTCCTGTTTTCTTAATTCCTCTTCTTTTTATTATCCCCTCTCCTTAATAGCTTTTTTTTTTCGTATTCGTCAGCACTCGGTAACTCTTTGTGTCCTAGTGGCTTTATTGCCTTGCTTGGGGTGAAATGATTAATGATCCCCAAAGCCGCTTAATGTTATTAACTGATTTGCGTGCTCCTCAAAACATAATAATAGAATGCCTCTCCATTTATTTATGAAACTTAGAAGTTCATAAAACCGTGTGACCTTCATGTGATTGACACTGTACCATTAAAGCTGTAAGGGTGGAGAGAAAAGTTTTTGGGGGTGATGGATGGGAATTGCGGACCGTTAAGCCCGACGGAAGTGGAAGGGTCGGGATTCAAAGGTCGCGCACCAATTTTTACCGGAAGTGTTTATTCTTCTGTTTACAGAGGTGTGGAAATGTCATTGAAGGGTCACCTCCCTTTCATTTCATCGAAGGGGCACTGTCTACACCATCTATTCTCGTGACCTATTATTTATTGTCACCCGTGTAATAGATTTTGTAGGACCTTACCGACATCACATATTACTTGAGAACGAACTATTCTATGCATATAGCTCGAATCAATCCCAATTTATATATAGATTTGTAGCGTAACCTAAAAACCAAATAAAAAACAAAAAAAAATTAACATAATTGTGCATATATACTACTAGATATAAAAATAATTTTGCCTTTCCATAACTGAATCCATGTTAGATAAAATCATCTCTTTAACTCAAGAACAAATACATACAAGCGAAAAAGAAGTAGAAATCTTTAAGCCCTGCCGAAAATCACTATCAGACGGTAACGAATTCGTAGCTAACGAAAGTAAGAAAGAAACTTTGATGTACACAGACACACACACACACACACACACACACACACGCGCGCATACACACACACACACACACACACACACACACACACACACACACACACACACACACACACACACACGCGCACACGGGGTTGAGGTAAAAGTCGCACAACATAGGTGTAATGTATTAAAAGTATAATTACACATTAAAATTGTATTTAATATTGGGTTGGTGCATAATTATCAGGCATTATAAAACTATGAAAAAGAATAATATTTTTATTAAAAAAAAGTAAACAAAACAGAAATTTTCATAAACAAATAGCACGGCAAAAACGCCTGATAATTATACACCAACCCAATAGTTATATGTGCTGTTGAAAATGTCCTTTTTTAAAACATTTCAATTCTCTGCCTGTACTTATTTTCCAAGCGTAGTTTCAAAGTTCAAAAGTGGTTTGCACTCAGTGAGGGTCGAACTCATTACTCAGTCGCAATTGTTCTACCGAGACAAGCTTGCTAACCATTACACCGCCTCGAGGTGCCCAAGGCATAATATAGTGATTTTCCAAGGGTGGCTTAGATGTAGCACAAGGACGAAAGCTTGCTAACCAATACACCGACTTGAGGTACCTCAATTCTGTGCCTCTATTATTGATTAACACGTCGAAGAGTTTCGTCTGTCATTTTACTGCATTCATATTTAATTCTCTCTTTAAGTTCCTCAATATTTCTTGAGGGCCTGTGATAAACAACTGATTCCAAATAGCCCCACAAAATAAAGTGAGGACTCGACACACACATATATATTATTTATTTTAGTATATTAAAATATGTTAAAAATCGCTACATAATGGCAATTATGTTTCAACACAACAAATGTGTCTCCTAGGACGATGTTAAACTACTGGTAAGTAGTTTAACATTATGCTCCACGTGGTAAAATGTGGCACAAAGCCGAATTTAATGTGGGGTATCCGGGCCCGTAAGCTTGGCCCAAAATTCCCCATATACTCTGTATAAAATGGGGTCGGGTAGCTGTTTCCCAAGACGAGACTTTGCCCTTTGACATAGTCTCGTCTGTGTATGCTCTCTCTCCGGAGACAGAAAGTTTGACCAGCACAGCTGGAGACGAATCTTCAACTGCAGGATATCTAACAACTGCCCCACGCGGTCAGATGTGGCACAAGGACGAATTTAATGCGGGGTATCCGAGCTCGTGGGCTCGGCCAAAAATTCCCCGTAGACCCCGTATGAAACGAGGTCGGGTAGCTGTTTCCAGAGACGATACATAGCCTCGTCTGGGGTTCCTTTCTGCTCAGAGGCAAAGAGTTTGACCAGCACAGCTGGTGACGAATCTTCAACTGCCTACCAACATACAGTATTTACAACTGTATATATGTGAATGGTATGCTACAGCAGAAACTGTTGGTCAAAAGAATAAATATTAGTGACGACTGGATCAATACGACGACTAAATCGCCCATAGTACCTCCAGGAGTTGAGACATTTTACATACATTCATTAAAGTTTATAAATAGGAGAATCTTGCTTTAGGTAGATAAAAGTAGTTCTATGAGGGAGCCGAACTCACATTAAGCCGGGAAAACGTAAGACTAACACTCAACAGTCCTTTACCAAAATATAAACACCCTTACGACTGATCATCATAACGGCTCTCTGATTTCAGATTCTGAGCCATTATCCATTATCCAAGAGAGCACCGAGTATTCACAAGCGGTCACCCATTTGGGTACTGACTATGTTCTACCTTGTTTAACTTACTAGTTAGCGGACCGTTGTTGCAACTGTAATATGACTAAATGCATATTCAGTTGAGTATGTCCTTTTCAGAATATATTCGTCGAAGTTGCAGCCATTCCTGATAAAATGCTCCGTTATTGTTATTATTATTATTGGTTCAAAGATCGGAGGAGTCTGAATATTTTTCAGAATGTGTACCTTAAGAAAAATAAAATAAAATGATTGTAATAATAATAGTATAATTAACCCTACATATCTATAAGTCTATCATTCGTCCATACTGAGAATATTGCTGCCACATGTTGCGATGTTCCTGCTATTTATCTAGAGCTCCTTGATAAAATCCAAAGAAGGCTCAGCAACATTATTGGTCCTGATCTGGCATCTTGGCTTCAGTCACTTTCCCACCACCATGAAGTTCCTTCCCTGTACCTTTTCTATAAATACTTTCATGGTACTTGTTTGGAAGAGCTCTTCACTATGCTACCTAGATATATAAGTATATAGTGTGGGGTCCAGTTTGTTTATATAAATTAATTGTAGGTTGATTCCCTTACAAAAGTCAAAATAACCACATGATTTTCTTAAAATTTTTAATCTGGAGTTCTTTTTTTTTATATATTACGTCCAGGAAAGTGACTCATTGTGCCTTTTTGGGCTAAAGTTCTCAGCTGACATGAAGTGGAAAGACTATATTGAACCTGTTGCTAGGTCAGCTGCTAAGAAAGTTGGTTCAGTGTCGTGTGAGATAATTTTTTTTCTCCAGAATCTATCTTACTAAGTCTACCATTCGTCCATGCTTAGAATATTGCTGCCACATATGTTTCGGTGTCCCTACTATTTATGTAGAGCTCCTTGATAAAACCCAAAAGAAGAATCAGCAATATTAATGGTCCTAATTTGGCATCTTGTCATCAATCACTTTCCCACCACCATTTTGCCTTTTCTATAAATACTTTCATGTTGAGTGGTCAGATGAGCTCATCACTATGGTTCCTGGAATTTATGAATTTCAGCACAGTACTAGATGAGCTACAAGCTCATTAGATAGGTTGATCATATCTCTCCACAGCTTCCTATTCTTTATAGCTTTTAGAACACTTTGTTCTTTTATCTTTTCCACTCCCTGTTCATTTCTGTTGAACTCTCTGCCTTGTGCAAAAAGGAACTCGGACGAGGCTTTGCCGATGGGCAAAATTTCGTCCGGGGAGGTAAGCAGGTCCTGAACCCATTTATACGGGCTCAGACAACCCACGGGAAACTCGGCCTTGTGCCATATATATCCCTCGTGGATGGGGGCTGTTAAATATAATAATATCAACGGATATATATTGGATTTTAAGCGCTGTGATGCTTCAAACATAAAACACACACCACCTTACTGAAACATATTAACGAACATTTCGTTGTGTATACGTTTAATAAAAATGTTTTAAACTGTTGTTAATTTGTTTAATAAATAGTATTTTCCATTGCAAATCAATTAATCTGTTATTGTTTTTCATGTACTCTTTTTCACCGCCATTATTTCATGTACTACAAAATGTTTCCCTTAATAAGCCTTACACATTTAATTATTGGTGTAGCTAATCACTAAACTATGACCGCGACAAAAAATATTTCATGCTAAAAAACAATCTGTTATTTTTTGTTAAAAATAGTTTATTAAAACTTTTCACTAGTAAAGGTTACACAAGTTTTTATTTAAACGTTTTTTTAATAAATAAAATTATGTTACATTCTGTAAGTATTACTTACACCAATTACAGATATATTTTTCATTCTTGCATTTCATTTTGAAATCTTCTTCATACAGAATTTTCTTCAGTATCTGTCTATATCCCTGAGATAAAGTATTATGATTACTCACATTATTTGGTCTGTTATACTCATCTTCACTGCCATATTCACAACGATTCGGACGTTGTACACTTCGGCTTTTTTCAAGTGACTGGAATTTCGAACCGAACTCTTTATTTCGTACACCGGGGTAGATTGTACTAGTTCCACGTGCCATGCCTCTTCCGGATGTCTTAGTCATTTCCCTTTTTACTAAAATCTCCAACTTTGGTTCACCACTACTGCGGGATGGTATTGAACTCACAACACTTTGGGTCTAGTCACTGGATCTAACCAACGTATTTGTCCACTGGGTCATATGGAGCTAGAACAATCTGCTCCGGTGGACGATATAAAGGGTTCGATTCGAAATTTCAATCATCTGAAGAAGGCCGGAGCATACAACGACCGAAACGTAGTATTTTCTCTTTGTAACTTTCAGAGAAAAACATAACATCTTTCACGAAACAGGATTTTGAATTAAAATTTTATGGTAAAATATTTTTATAAACTTTAACGGTGACCCGTAATAACAGTTAAAATTAATGGCTTCAAACTTATCTTTTGTTAATCTGTCTAATAAATGTTATATTGAATTGTAAATCAATTGCTCTCTTATATTTTGCATGTACTCTATTTCACCGCCACTACTTCATGTTCTAATAAATGTTTTCGTAAGAAAACTTACGCTTTGAATTCTTGAAGTCGCTAATCATTATTCTTACTATAATCATAAAGTATAGTGTAACATTTTTCTTTTGCTTCAACGTTGGCTTTTGCTCTACATAGAATTAATGTCCTGATGTCTTTATATTGAAATCTTCAAAATGCGCCCTTTTTTTATAATTCTCCGTGTCTCACTTTTCTTTTTATTTCGAACTTTACTTCGTTTCAAACTCCATTTATTTCGTGACAAGGTTCAGTTTCACTCGCACAGATTTCGATGCTTTCCTATTTTCATTTCGTTCCTTTCCCTTTCTATTTTCATTTCTATTATTTCCCTTCCTATAATCATTTCTTTTCTTTCCCTTTCTACTTTCATTTCTTTTTTTTTCCCGTTCAATTTTCATTTCTATTGCCATTCCTATTATTTCCATTTCTATTTTCATTATTTTCTTTCCATTTCTATTTTCATTTCTTTTCTTTCCCATTCTATTTTCATTTCTAATATTTCCCGTTCAATTTTCATTTCTATTTATACCTTTCTATTGCCATTTCTTTTCTTTCCGTTGCTACTTTCATTTCTTTTCGTTCCCATTCTATTTTCATTCCTATTATTTCTCTGACTATTTTCATTACTTTTCTTTCCCTTTCTATTTTCATTTCGTTCCTTTCCCTTTTCTATTTTCATTTCTTTCCTTTCCGTTTCTGTTTTCATTTCTATTATTTCCCTGACTATTTTCAATCTTTTCATTCCCTTTCTATTTTCATTTCTTTTCTTTTTCTTCTTATTTTAATTACTATTATTTCTCTTCCTATAATCATTACTTTTCTTTCCATTTCTATTTTCATTTCTTTTCTTTTTCGTTCAATTTTCATTTCTATTCTATACATTTCTATTGCAATTTCTTTTCTTTCACTTTCTATTTTCATTTCTTTTCTTTCCCTTTCTACGTTCATTTCTTTTCTTTCCCTTGCTATTTTCATTCTTTTCTTTCCTTTTCTATTTTTATTTCTTTTCTTTCCATTTTTATTTTTATTTCTTTTATTTCCATTTTCATTCATTTTCTTTCACTTTCTTTTTTCATTTCTTTTCTTTCCCATTCTATTTTCATTTCTTTTATTGCTCGGTTGTAAAACAAAGCCTTGTCATTCTTTCGGCGGTAGCGATCAGCCACTAAATAAAAACATCCAGGCAACCATTGGCAATCTCCTGCATTTTTATTATAGATTTTTACCTTTCGTCTACACAACCGACGCCATCTTACAAAATGGTCGCTCAGTACTAAATAAAATAATTCGTATCTTTCTAGCCAATTTTTTTTTTCTGATTTTTCTGTTTTTTTGGAGCGTTTCAGATTTTGTTCGATTTCTTGTACGTTTGGTTTTAGTTATTTTTTTTCTTTTGTCTTATAACAAAGTTAAATGTTTGTTTAGTTTTTATTTTAAGTTTTTTTGTAGGGTTTGGATCTTTTTCTTTTTTTGAATACGCATTCGATCTTGCGTTTAGGGAAATATTTTTTCTTCACTCATCACAAACCTATGACGTTGTTTTCCCATTTAAACTTATATTTCTCTTAACTCTTATACTTATCGAATGTTTTTTTATCTTCCGTTAATTTTTTAACTTTTGATTTCTGTTTAGTTAAACGCTCCAGGTTCTTAAAAAAGAAAATCTTCGGGAACCAAGAACGAAATTGTATTGGGTTTGAAGTTTCTTTTTTTTTTTTTTTATCCTCGTTTTGTCTGCGGCAGTGTCAGTGTTGAGACAGATCTTTTCAATGCTGAAACTCTTCCTCAACTGATTTCCCTTGTTATTTTTACTACTCATTAAATTTACATCTCTGTATCTTCATCTTCAAAGTGCCGTGTCCCTTCTGGATGTGAACGATTATAACCCTCCACAACTTCCTATTACCTGAAGCAATTAGCAATATTTGGGTATAATTAGTAAAACTTGTATTAGTAATAAAAGTATATTAAAAATATTCTTACGATGTAAAGAAATACTTCTGGCTTTAAATAACCTGCAAAAAGGCTGGTAACCTGTCAAAATCAAGTCAGAACGATTATAATCCTCCACAACTTCCTATTACCTGAAGCAATTAGCATTATTTGGGTATAATTAGTACAATTTGTTTTATTAAAAAAAATATATAAAAAGTATTACGATCTAAAAAAGCTTCTGGCACAAAGGCTGATAACCTGTCAAAATCAAATCAGGACGATTATAACCCTCCACAACTTCCTATTACTTGAAGCAATTATTAATATTTTGGTATAATTAGTAAAATTTGATTTAGTAAAAAAATATATCAAAAATATTATTACGATTTAGAAAAATGCTTCTGGCTTTAAATAACCTGCAAAAAGACTGATGATCTGTAAAAATCAAATCAGAACGATTATAACCCTCCACAACTTCCTATTACCTGGAGAAATTAGTAATATTTGGGTATAATTAGTAAAACTTGTATTAGTAAAAAAATATATAAAAAATAGTTTTACTATTTAAAAAAATGCTTCTGGCTTTAAATAACCTGCAAAAAGGTTGATAATCTGTAAAAATCAAATCAGTCTATCAATCATTATGTGCCGCTTTCTGATTCTGAGCATTCTGAGCATTCTATTTCATGAAGTGGGTGATTATGGCTCTCCCCGTTTTCCTATCACTTGAAGTTCTTATTAATATTTGTCTTTATTCTATCTCTCCTACAACCTGTTCCGTTATCTCTTCACACAATCTTATTAGACAGGGTGACCCGTTGCCCCCCCCCCCCACTGTCCATTTAATCTTCGATATATTCTGTGAGTGTCAAATTCTCCTTTACGTCCGTCATCATTAAGTGTCCAGTTGAAACATCGATTCGCGTCCGATCACCGAAGTTAATCAACATCAAGCCTGGAGAGTACTTAGGTGTGCGACCCATTTGATAATAACAGGTGCTGAAAGCATGGATGTGCAGGTAGTGTCACAGAATTGGAAATCGGAGACGTGAGTTCCAATTGCAGTCGGGTTCGTTATATTCACTTACGCGCAAATACCCTTGGGAATTTGTACCAGTAAAAACCGTTTGTTATCTCGAATAAACCCTACGATCTAAAAACGTTTCCGGCTTGAAATAGCCAGTAAAAGGTTGATAAGGGTGTAAAAAAATCAATCATTAAGTGTCCAAGACATTTCATCTCTCTCTTTATGATTAGGGGTATCCTCTCCTTCTGGGTACTGTGTCCCTTATGTCAGTTTGTTCATCTTTCTATATCGATCTTTGTCTCTTCATATCTATCTACCTATATATATATATATATATATATATATATATATATATATATATATATATATATCATGTCTTTCTGTTTATATCTATCTAACTAGCTAGCTAGCTAAACATGCCTGTTCATTATTTATCTATGTATCTTGGTTCAAATCTATCTATCTATCTATCTATCTATCTATCTATCTATGTCTGTTCATTATCTATATATCTATGTTTGTTCATATCTATCTACCTATCTATCTATCTGTCCGTTCATATTTATCTAACCAGCTAGGTAGCTATACATGCCTATTCATTATTTATCTATGTATCTCTGTTCAAATCTATCTATCTTTCTATCTATCTATGTTTGTTCATATCTATCTATCTATATATATATATATATATATATATATACACATATATATATATATATATATATATATATATATATATATATATATATATATATATATATATATATATATATCAGTCTGTTCATATCTATCTATCTATATTCGTTATATCTATATCTGTCTATTTCACTTTTTCCTATATATCAATCTCTCTATGCGGTCACTAGACATCGTAAACGAGGCTTTGAGCGCGCACTGGCGTTGTTCAAGTAGATTATCACACCAGATTATGCGCTCTCTCTGATAACGTTAATCTGCAATTTAATCAGCCTACTCTCAGTATAATCCACATGCTTTGTGGGTTGCGATAGTACCTGTAATAGAGATCAGCTAAATGCTTCTGTTTATAATATACAGTATTAAATGACATTTACCGGTCTGAATATCCGAGGAATCTTCATAGAAAATATTCGTCCTCAGACAGGATTCGAACCGGTATCTTATACGGAACCGTCATATAGCCTGATGTGCCTTTTTACCAATTCGACCACAGAGTATATATATATATATATATATATATATATATATATATATATATATATATATATATATATATATATATATATATATATATATATATATATATATATATATATATATATATATATATATATATATATATATATATATATATATATATATATATATATATATATATATATATATATATATTGAGTATACATTGATACATTGATTCAATAAGTTGCAAAAAAGAAAAGGTTTACATTATTATCGCTACGATTTTATTTGCTAACTAGAAATTCGTGATAAATATCCTGAAACAATTGGCCATCTTGTCTCCGGTAGCAGAGTGTCACCACCAACTGAATATAAACCTCAGTATGATAGAGTGGGCCAATATCTGCACCGGAAAATATTCAACTTTTCGGGAAGGAGGGAAGGAAACTGCAAGAAATTGGTATGAACATCACCCAGACCCAGTTACAGAGATTGGTCCTTTAACATTTTTATTGGACAATACACACAGACAGAACAATGAAAGCGAATCACTCAGACTTCGTGCTCACAGATCACCATAACAGAATGAGATTTTTTTGACATAGCAGTCTCTGTAGATTATAATGTATCTTTGAGGATCTTCAAAAAAAAGAAAAAAAAGCTATCAGAATACAAGGATCTTGAAGTGTACATCTCAAAAATGTAGCAGATGAGGACATCAATAATTCCAGGTGGAGTTGGACCCCTCGGGATTGATTGGAAAATATTCCGATAGACTAATTAATTGAAGGGTATCCTGGTCGACCTTGGCTTAAATATATACAAAAAAAATTGTACTCACAAGTACAGCACACATATTACGAAGGGCCGTATCTATGTAAAATGTGTGTAATGTTAGGTGTTTTTTTTTCTTTTTACAAAAATGATTGGAAAATTCTATTTCTGACCTTAGGTCTCTGGGCGGGACCCGGATAGAAATGAGTAGATACCAGAAATCAAAGGAAATAATAATAATAATGCATAATTCAAACAAACCCGCACCCCTTATTTACATTATTCGGACTATTGTCCTCATCTTTGTCGTCGTATTTATTACAACGTTTCGGCCGTTGTAAGCTCCGCCCTTCTTCAGGTAGTTGGAATGTCAAACTGAACCCTTTATTTCGATTACTGGGGTAGACTGTTCTAGTTCCACGTGCCATGTTTTAATGGATGTCAGTTATCAGTTATCTCCTGTTAATTTTTCCATCTGAAAGTTCTCCCCAGCCTTAGCCTGGTATTGAACTCACACTCTTTGAGGGCACATGGCACAGTGGATAAAGGCGTTAGTTAGATCCAGTGACAGAACCCAAAGAGTGTGCGTTCAGTACCCGGCTAGGGCAGTGGAGAACTTTCAGGGGGAAATTAACAGGAGATAACTGATAACTGACATACATTAAACATGGCACGTGGAACTACAATAATCTACCCCAGTGAGCGAAATAAAGGGTTCAGTTCGACATTCCAACCATCTGAAAAAGGCCGGAGCGTACAACGGCCGAAACGTTGTAATAAATATGGCGACAAAGATCAGGAAAATAGTCCGAATGATATAAATAATGTACATAATACCTCATCTCAGAAATATAGACAGAAACCTGCACACATACACCCATCCTTACTACAGGCCAAAATATTCTCGATAGACATTATTTTCCTTAAAGAATAACATTTACTCCAAAATTAATTACATCCATTTATTCTACAATCAACACATACACTTTTCATCTGCGCTACTCGGTTCTAGAACATACTATTTATTCTCACTTTCCAGTCAGCTTTGATCAAGTGTCAAGTGTCAATTGTTATCACCCGTCTTCTTAATTCCTCTTCTTCTATTGTTTGCTCTCCTTAATAATGGTTTTCTTTGCTTCATATTCTTCCATTCTCGCATCTTAGTGGCTTCATTGCCTTGCTTGGGGTGAAATCGTTAAAAAAAACCGTCTGTCAAATTACTTTTTGCATTGCATTTACAGAACATCACAGAAGAAACCGTTGAACTTTTTAGAGCGCATAATGACAGAAGAAGGCTTAGAGAAATTGACACCCACAGGGCATATTGAAAACGTTCGGGACAAAGTAAAACTACGCCTAACCTAACAAACGATCTTCTTAAAATAGTTAGCAGAACAGAGTTTGGGAGAGATATTAAAACGATAAACTTTACTAAGAGCTACAAATGACAGAGAATTGTGAAGTAACATGATAGCTCACGTCCTCACGTTCATAGAAGAATCTTAATTTCACCTTTTTTTGTTTTGTTGTGTTGACAGTTTTTACTCTCAGATTTCTCGTTTGTTGAACACTTTTTCCGCTTCCTGATATGATCTTGAAAAAAATAAAAATTAAAAACAATATCCATCGTTATCATGTCTCTTTGAATCTTATTTTTTTTTATTGTTCTTTCTGTTTTTGTCATTCTCACAAACTTCTTCAAGGACAGCATATTTTAAAGTGTCGAGATCGTTCATGTCCTGAAGGGACGCGGTACATAGACAAAGTTAACTTAATAGCAACAAAATGTCCTTGCCGTAGGGTGGCAAACAAATGCCACGTATTTATGATACATAAAATATTTCCCTATATTGTAACCCTTTATCTTTCTTTTTTTTTAATTGTTTAGCTCCAAACATGGCGACAATGCTGTTAGTACGTAGGGGGTTCACAGGGAGTTAAAGTGAAAGATAATGAGAAGACTGAGAGTGGGAACGATTTGGGAAAGGACAAAGAAGGAACAGGATTCAAGAAGATAGCGATTACGTTCCATTTAAATTTTTGAAGACTGTAGTTAATAGGGAGGCAAGAAATCGGAATGGATTTTGACAGATGGGAAGTGCGTTTAGAAAAAATTAAACTGCTAGATTAGAAGTGGCGGTTGCATTATAACTAATTCAACAGTAAAACGATGAGACTTAATTGCCAATTAAGTAGCATGCTTAAATTCATGTTATTGGTGCACCAGGAAAAATGCTCATCCGAGCTTGTACTATGAAAATGTCCGTAGAAAAGACATAAGGAAGCCACGTCATATTGGTGAGAAAGTGATTGGAAAAGAGATACGTGGTCAAGATCGATTGCACGGTATATACTCGCATATCATGCGAATTTTGATTAACTAAATTTGAAGCTAATTTTAAGGGGGTCGCATCATTGCTTTTTCCTTTTCTGTTGGGCTGCAAGATATATTTCTTTCTTTCTTTTCCTGTCATCTTTTCCTCTTTCTTTCTTTCTTTCTTTCTTTTCCCCCTCTTCTTTTACTCTTTCTTTCTTTCTTTCTTTCTTTCTTTCTTTCTTTCTTTTATGTAATTACCGTATATACTCGCTTATCTTTCGACTTTTGAAGACCTAATTTTGAAGATAATTTTAAGGGAGTCGCATCATACACGAGATATAAAATTAGCATATGTACTGCTGGCACTGCCTTCGCCGTTGACCAAACTATATATCCATTTACTCTAGACAAATTAGCTTCAAAATTAGGTCTTCAAAGGCCGGATGAGACTAGAGTATATACGGTAACTAAAACAATAATTACAATCAAAGCAAAAGATGGCAAAAAGTGGGGGATCAGTTTTATATTGTTCTTTAACATTAAACACATCCCCCATTTCTTGGCCATAGCAGATTCATAGATGAAATTCCAAAACATCCCTATAGGTAATCAAATGAAAGGATGTCAGAAAGTGAGGGATCAGTTTTGTATGTTTTTTAGTATTAAACTCATCCCCCATTTCTTGACCAATGTATAAGCTATCCATTTCTCTATGCCAGACAGGATTTAAGTAACTTCCAAAAAATATTCTTATAGGTTGATTTGTTATATATATCGTATATACACGCGTATCCTGCGACTTTTGAAGACCTAATTTTGAAGCTAATTTTAAGGGGGTCGCATCAGACACGAGATATAAAATGAGGGTATGTACTGCTGGCATTGGCTTCGCCGTTGACCAACCTCTGTGTCCATTTACCGTCGTCAAATTAGCTTTAAAATTATGTCTTCAAAGGTCGCATGATACGCGAGTATATACAGTAACTAAAAAATAATTATAGATAATTAAAGAAAAGGATAGTAAAAAGTGGGGGATCAGTTTTATATTGTTCTTTTATTTTAAACCCATCCCCCATTTCTTGGCCAAAGCAGATTCGCAGATAAAAATTCCAAAACCTGCATATAGGTAATCAAATGAAAGGATGACGGGAAGTGAGAGATCAGTTTTATATTTTCCTTTAGTATTAAACTCATCCCCCATTTCTTGGCCACTGTATATGATACCCATTTCTATAAGCTAGATGCATTTTTTGGTCTGTTGTTGATTCAGCCGTCTAACGATGTAACGGTTTCATTACGGCATATAATCGCGTATCCTTCGACTTTTGAAGACCTTATTTTGAAGCTAATTTTAAGAGGGTCGCATCATGCATAAGATATAAAATTAGCATATGTACTGCTATCTCTGGCTATGCCGTTGGCCAAACTTTATACACCCATTTACTAAGTATACGGTATTAAGTTCAAATGCCAGTCATTTCTGTATCTCTCATTTGAAACCCGTTCTTTTATTGTCCTTCCTGTTTCTAACACTCTCAGTAAATCCCTTGCATTTTATTGCCTTGCTTAGGAAGAGATGATTAAAAACATTCCGATTTGTGTGATATAATAATCAGATTCATTGAATTTTAATGATTTCTTTGCGAAGATACAAAAAAGAAATTCTCTTTTCATTCTGCTATTTAAAAAAAACCCAAAAAAACAGCCTGGATTTAAATTCAATTTAGAATTAAAAATATTTTTTTGAAAAATAAAACTTTTGTCTGATGAATAAAATGACGTTATGAAATTAATCAAAGCTAAACATTTTTTTTGTTTGTCTTAATCGCTTGGATCCCAAATTTCTCACCCAATACTACCCATCAGCTTTGTTTACCGTCGCTTCTTCTGATAACAAAAAAATCATCAAATATTTACCTAATCTGAGAATCATAGCTTCGGGAAATTTTCTTGTGTCATTCGCCAAAAATTATTTAAATTCCTCACTAGCGAAATAAATATTTCTTCAATTTCTCTTGAAGATTTCAATAATCAATTCAAAACGTTTCTAATTTTCTTTTTTCGCGAACACGGACACATACGCCTTGCCTTTTTATTTATCTTTTATTTTTTTATCTTTCCCTAATCACTAATATTAAGAGGAACATACTGCAAATTCTTTACATTGACTCATATTGGGAACACGTGCGATAATTTCTTTCATTTAAAATTTATTTCGCTTTTATTTTTTTTGTGTTTCTTATTACACGCCTGAATTCTGACAGCATTTTTCATTTCTTTTAAAATTCCTAACTTTTTTCTCCTTTACTCACTCCTTCGATTAAATGTTATCATCGAATCTCTGCCTTTTTAGGTTTTTTTATTTTATTAATTTATTCGATTATTTTATAGCTTTTCGCCCTTCTCCAAGATTTCGATTTTTTTTCCTTTTAAAAATATTTCTAATTTCTGGTTACTTTAAATATATAGACAATTCCTTAAAAACGTAAGCTTATGTAATCTCTGCACATCACAGTTTCTCATCAAATTAATTTATAGCTTTTTGTCATTTTTGTACCAACATCACCTCACACACTCTCTCTCTCTCTCTCACACACACAGACTCTCTCACTCTCTTTATATCTATCTATCTATCTATCTATCTATCTATCTATCTATCTATCTATCTCTCTCTCTCTCTCTCTCTATATATATATATATATATATATATATAAGATATATATATATGTATGTGTGTATGTGTATATTAACTACTAATATTATATATATATATATATATATTAACCACTAATCTATATATCTAATATTATCTATATATATTATCTATCTATATATTTCCCTCTCTCTCTATATATATATATTATCTATCTATCTATATATATATATATGTTATCTATATATGTATATTATATATATTATATCTTATTATATATTATATCGATATATATATATATATTATATATTATCTATATATATATTATATATATTATATCTTACTACATATTATATCCATCTATATATATTACATATATTATCTATATATATATTATCTATCTATCTATCTATTTATATATATATATATATATATATATATATATATATATATATTAACCACTAATATCTAATATTATCTATCTACATATATATATATATTAACCACTAATATTAACCATCTATATATATATATTAATCACTAATATTATCTATCTATCTATCTATCTATCTATCTATCTATCTATGTATATATATATATATATATATATATATATATATATGTGTGTGTGTGTGTGTGTGTGTGTGTGTGTGTGTGTGTTTGTATTTAGGCAGCAAATTCTTTTTTCGGCATGTATGATTGAATAAATCACAGACATTGTGTCTGCTAGTTTTTAATAAAATCCGTTCATACTCACGAATAACCTTCTGTGTATTGATGTTAAACCTTGAGACAAATGTGCCATAGCTGTTTAAATTGATTTTATTTTCATTTCCCAAGTACTTTCGATCTTCTTCGAAGATCATCTTCAAGGGTGCAAGTAGTACAAAACTGTATGGTGTTCAGAGCGTACAAGTATTTATACAAATCTGTGGGCTGCTATCTATTACCGTAATTTTTCCTTATGCTTTTAAATGCAAACTATGAACAATGTGCTGAGCGTTCATTAGAACGTTAAAAATATCCATTATGGAATTTCCTTCCCTATATTATAATGTCATGGTCATGCGCGAATTAAATCTGGAAAACTTAACCTTTATAGGCAAATGTGGAACATTACTGCAGTTTTTATAGTTGATTCTGTTCAGTGCCGGCTTTAATTTTTTAATAGAATTTGCTTCTATGATCTGTCGCTTGAATTTATTATTTTCTTCGTGTAGGATAGATCTGTTGTTGACCAGTAGATTTTTATATTGAGAATGTGGAGAGGAATGTTGTTGTAGATGTCTCACAATGGACGAATGATCAGACATGGATAGTGTAAAATATTTTGTTAGTGTAGTTGTTGTATACCCAACATATTGTCGGAGATACATTCGTTCAAGAGACACTTAAATTGGTATATAATGTTGGTTTTACGTAATACATCAGTTTATACGTAGGGGTTATTACGAATAATTAATTTGGTTGTATTTATTTTTTATAATATATAATTAATTTATATATGTAGTTTATTGTGGCAGCAGACCATTATGTAAACATATATTGTTAAATATAACAGATAATTAATGTCTGATCGTGAGCCGTTCTAAGGTTCGTATGCTTGCTTTGAAT
Source organism: Acanthosepion esculentum (assembly GCA_964036315.1). Taxonomy (NCBI): domain Eukaryota; kingdom Metazoa; phylum Mollusca; class Cephalopoda; order Sepiida; family Sepiidae; genus Acanthosepion; species Acanthosepion esculentum. Next base: position 84,025,359 of record OZ038511.1, on the reverse strand, counting down.
TCGGTTGAAAATAAGGTTAAAAATTATCCGACATTTGGATATTTTTTTTATCATGTTGGTCCTTGATCTAAGCTTTCACATTAGCTATCATCAAAGTGGGCATACGGGCATTTTAACAAACATATTCACCATCGAAGATAATATTTTGTTATGTTGATATAGACTTTCGCGGCCGTTATCGTCACACACCAATCTTCTCTGTCGACATAAAATATTATATTCGATGGTGAATATATACAGGGGGTCCTCGACTTACGTCGGAGATCCGTTCCTACGGCGCGACGTAACCTGATTTTCGAGGTCGGAGCTCACCTACATAAGTACCCACGAATCTACCTTAACCTTGGCAGAACCCCCCACCCCCCACCCAAAGGAAAGATGGCGAAGTATCAAAATCCAATATGGCGTACAGCCGGTGAGTAAACAACGCCGTCTTCCGCATCTAACGATGACCTGTTATATTATGGAAGATAATGTCGTAACAACGAAACGCTGTACGTCGGGTCCGACGTAACCCGATGGCCTCCTTTCTATATATATTTATACAGGGTGTCCATAAAGTTCGTGTGCACTTTAAAAAAATTATAACTTTATTTGTATTTGCGATAGTAATTATCTGTAAAAATATGTTATAAAGTTTAATGTACCTAGTTTTAAGTACAGCTAAAATAACTAATGTTATTTCAGGCATTACTGTAAATCATTTGGCAAATGTTTTCCGTGAACTGCAAAATCGTATTACCCTTTGTATTGCTAATGATGGAGGACATGTGGAAACTTAAATAAAATTTCAATAAAACCTTAAAAAATATAGATTTCTTTCTTTCTAATCCTTTTTACAAATTATTTCTGTCGCAAATACAAATAAAGTTATAATTTTTTTTAAAGTGCACACGAAATTTATGGACACCTTATATATATATATATATATATATATATATATATATATATATATATATATATATATATATATATAATTAAGTTACGAACAAAATGGTAATCCAAGGAGGATGAAATCCTGAGAGCTCAATGTAAATCCAGAGCTAATGATTTAAAGAAAAACAGACCACTTTAAGGCTCCATGTAATAATTTATTTCACCATAGCCCTTTTAAAGGACGCTAGATTATCAGACTTCACTTTCAAATGGTGAAACGAAAAAAAAAATAATGATAATATATATATATATATATATTTATATATATATATATATATATAAATGGCCAAAATAAAACCTACATAGGATGTACTGAAGGTACTTTCAAACGTGAATTGTACAATCATCATTTAACCTAGTAAATCTTAGGTACTCTATCAAACTAGCTAAACATGTGTGGAAAAAAAACAAAAAGGCTCCGATTGTAAGGTGGTAAATTTTAAACAAAGGCAATGCCTTACAATAACCACAACAATATTGGCAACCTTTGTCAACAGGAAAAATTAGCAATTATGACATTTCCGGAGCCAAAGGACCTTCTGAATCAGAAATCCGAAGTTTTGGGTCCTTGCTTACACATTAGAAAGTTCCTCTTAAGCACATGTGAGGCTGGATTTTGAAGAAAGTAATATAGATTTCAATTAACCCTCACACCGATACATTTACAATACTTTTGTCTTATTTCTTTTTCCTCTTCTTCTTCTTCTTCTTCTTCTTCTTCTTCTTCTTCTTCTTCTTCTTCTTCTTCTTCTTCTTCTTCTTCTATCTATCTATCTATCTATCTATATATATATATATATCTATATATATATATATTGAGAGATCGATAGATACACATCTAAATAATATATATATATATTTAGATAGATAGATAAATAACTCTCTCTTTTCTCGATATATCTATAGATATAAACAGATATTTAGATAAAGAAATATAACTCTCTCTATATATAGAGAGAACCAGACATAGATAGAGAGTTAGATAGGGATATATATATATATATATATATATATATATATATATATATATATATATATATATATATATATATATATATATATATATATGTATGTATATTGTGTATTTAGACAGCAATCCTTCATTTATACATGCTTCATTAAAAACGACAAACAACGTACTAAGATTAAGCTTTTTATTTAATATTTCTTGAGTACGACCAAGTGTTTTCTTTTCTGGACACAGCGTGTGTAGAAACTGTCCAAATATTCTGTAATTCCGAAAGCTTTCGGCTAAAATTTTAGTCATTATCAAGGATGATTTTATTTTGTTAGTTGCGTATGTGCTTGTGTTTGTGAGTGTGTCTGGGTGTATGTACGTATTCAAGAAAGATTTCTTCGACTTCCGTGAATATATAACATA
>OZ038511.1:84000542-84018042 GCA_964036315.1 Acanthosepion esculentum | reverse complement strand
CTTTTTGTCATTCCTCCTAAACGCTGACCCACTATCCAGTTGCTCAAGCTCACTAAGTTTTTTATTCTTTGATTTCCTCTGTCCACCTTGCCTTCAGTGTGTCCTATGAGTATCAGATTTTCCAAACCCACTTTCCTCATTAAGTGTTCTTGACATTTCAATTGTCTCTTCCTAATGCCAATTAAAAGTTTCCTTTTAGTTTCCATTTACTCTAAAGCTTCGCCGTTGCTCACATGTTCGCTCCATTGTATCCTCAACATCCTTCTGTAGAAACACATATCTGTTCCCCGGTTTATTAATTTGCATTCTTAGTCTCCATCAGGAAATGTACCAGAAGAGTGAGATTGGATAAGCAAAAGAAAAAAAAGGAAACATAGACCTTAATACCAATAAATAAATTTAAGTGTCTTCACTCTTCAACAATAAAATGTTTATTGATTTAAAAAGAGTTAATTAGAATTGCAATAAACCTAAATATATGATGAAAGTAAATTTTTCCATTTGTTTTTCTTCTTGAGAAGAATATTAAACACTATTTATTTATAAGAAAATATATATATATATATATATATATATATATATATATATATATATATATATATATATATATGATGATTTATACATTTTTGTGTTCTTGTGAATTGACAACAAGAATATTAAACACTATTTATTTATGAGATTGTTTATTTACAAGAATAACTTTAGATTTACAACATTCTAAAAACTAAGATACAATTAAAACTAATGCTATGCAATATTTATCATTAAATAAATACGAAAAAAAATTTATTCATCAATTATAAACATTTATTAAATTATTAAAACTTATAAATTTATAAAAAAATCTTTATTATTTACCATTTGATAAAGTTTGAAACAATTGGCAATTCGCCAATGTTTTGTCAATCATTCCAATAGATTATATAATAAATAAATAGTGTAAAAATGTGTATCGTAAATAAAAATATGATTTTTTGGTGAAAAGCCTGATTGTCTTCATATAAGCCGTGTATAATGCAACTCCAGGTTCGGAGGAATACTATTAGACCTCCTTTAGTCAAATATTAGAATACTGGGCATCACACTGGTCATATTTTATAGCAAATAAATGGTCCTCATTCTTTTTTGTGAAAAGCCTGATTGTCTTTATATAGCTCGTGTATAATGCAACTCCAGTTTCGGAGGAATACTAGTAGGCCTACTGTAGTCAAATATTAGAATACTGGGCATCACACTGGTCATATTTTATAGCAAATAAATGGTCTTCATTCGTTTTTGCACCAAGCATACCAAAATAGCAAGAAAAAACACTTACGTTAAATATAAAATTATAAAGAAATAAATCTGGAAAAATTTGCAAAATTATTAAAATATGTGAACCAGCTATAAAGAAATACTTATCTATACAATAAATGCGAAGGTCAGTGTGTCACTGAGTCACACTTTCAAATTAAAGGGACACAACTCTCTAACTTTCAATAGCTCACGTTCAAATGAAAAAATACTTTAAACAAATTACAGTGTTTCAAAATAAAATTGTCTATAGTTTCAACTGTATTCCTTGAGGCCGTAGTTCAACATATCATACCATTTTGGAATCAGGCTAACTCTGTGAACAAATTAAAATCATTCTGGGGCGGATCCAAACAGGAAATCCTGAAATTTTAGATTCCCAATTTTTCATTATGGCAACTGTTTTCGGCGACATTTTCCATAATATTTTGCGACGAATTATTTTTACAATAACAATTTTTATAACTTAGAAATAACTTTGGGAATAACATAAATTAATTGCAAAATCCAGCGAAAGTCACCGATGAAATAAAAATAATTGTTTATACGGAAAGTAAGGACATGCGTACTTGGATTTCTTTAAATTAAGTGGCGTCAGAAGAATTATCGTTGAACTTTTAAAAGTTAAGTTTCAATATTAATGCAATACATAAATGCAGTGATCAATTTTGAGTTCTTCTGTAGTTTATTGTTGCCTATTGCATCGGCTCTCCTCCCTATCTATTACTATGAAAACCCACTCAAGGACCCTCCGCACGAGCTAGGTTAAATGTCGCTGTTTATTTAGCATTTTTTAAAGTTCGATTCAGTTGGCAGTTAACAGATTCTTTGGGAAGCATTCCTATAAATAATATAAGAAATAGTGGAAATGAACATTAATAATTAGTGTTTTTATTTATTTTTGTTGTCAATTCTAAAGAAGAAAGAAAATGTACACTTTCACTTTCACTTTCACTTTCAAATGTTTATGTTTTATTAACATAATTGCCTTTTAAAACCAGAAAACATCGCCGAAGAGTGAAGGTAGTTAAAATAAAAGAGTAAGAGGTACATTTTATGCGGATATGTGGTGAAGATAAAGGTTAAATCCAGACTTGAACAGGTTAAAATTCGGAGTCGATTTCATAAATCTGCTAGTGTCTTTCGGAGTAAGAGGCAGAGTTTGTGGGGATTTCTGACGAGGATAACGGTTAATGCCAGACTTGAACAGGTTAAAATTGTTTGGGAAAGTATTCTCTTGGGAGTCTTTGTCATAAATGTGGTAGAGTCTTACAGAGTAAGAGGCCGAGTTTATGCGGATATGTCGGGAAGATAACGGTTATCCCTCGCCTTGAACAGGTTATAATTTCAAGGATCGCGGAGGCGTCATCTTGGCAGTCGGTTCCACAGCGTAGTTGTGTTCGCGGGAAGAAACTACACGAGGGGAATTTACATCTCACAAATGGAATAACGAGAGAACAGGCGTGGTTTGCAACATTGGGCGTGGCCGTGCGGGTCTTCGTCGTGAGGTTTAGGACTGGTGGAGCTCGGGGATGTGAGAGAGGTGTTGTGGGGCAAAAAATAATTTGTCACTCCGCCTAGGACCCAGAGACGCTTTTGGACGATCGAGAGTAGAAAGAGGAGACGGGGTAACTCCTGCCAAGAATGACAGCAGTGTACTCCATTTTAGGTTTGATCTCTTTCTTTCTCTCTCCCTGCCTCTCTCTCTCTCTCTCTCTCTCTCTCTTGTAAAAGAGATGTTATCACGAGGATTCAGGTACTTACTGGACTGATTCAGGAAACCGGTCATTTAATTTGTGTCTTTTAGGATGGATCGTATGTACGAGTTCCACTTGAGGACCGGGGTGAGTTTAATTCCCAAGAGGCTCTCAAGGCACGGGGCCAGCGTGAGGGAACAACTGTTTATCGTGATTGGTAATAGTTCAGAGTCAGATCAGTAATGATGGAATGGAACTAGTTTGATTTTCATGGCATTGAATGGAAGTCAAAGGAGAAATCAGCTGCCAATACCTGGTCATTTAGATTTTTAAATGTACACGCATTATACCATTGTCTCATTAGCGTATATATTCAGAAATGATCTGAGGCAGATAATATTTGTAAAGAGTCCTTGTTTCCCCGATAACTACTCTCCCTTGTCAATATGCGGGTCATGGTGGGTCTTAGCCGTTAAAGTTAAAATTTGTGGAAACGAAGGAGTGTAGCTCGTCTGGGCGCTTTCTGTGGAAAATAATGAATGAGCAGTGATAGATCTGCGGCGTTTCCTATATGGGAAAGGGGTTTAGGGCGGCAAATAAATCATCAGCCACAGGAACGCGGAGACGCTTATGAACTCTATCGAGACTGGGATGTGAAGACTGAGTAGCTCCTTCCCATATATAGCCGTAGTACTCCATTTCAGGCCAGATCTGGCTCTTGTAAGGTTAGAGGATAGCACGAGGAGTAACGTACTGTTGACCATGTTCACCATAGTCTATGAATATAGAATCCAGTGCAGTACGTAATCTGTTCAATGAAACAACGTTAAAGATTAACACTCACGAGTCAGACACTCTACAGAATCTGACTATATCGCCAATACCACCAGCAGCTGTTCCGTAATTCTTCAGTCTTCGATATCAAAGGCTGGCAGTGAATTTTCCGGAAAAAACATGGCCGCCTTTTTACACGTCCCATTGAATATTTTGAGCCTTCTGATTGGTTAACTCTTCTATTGGTGAACTATAAAATGAGTCAGCTCATTTTGGCTGGCTCACTAGTATACCAAGGTACCCAAAAACACAAAACGTACTTCTTGGAGCGGTACAGGGAACCGAACATTTGTCCAGCACCTTTAGCGATGCCTCGTTTCGATTCTAAGTACAAATGTTTCTTTTTTTTATCCCATTTTCTTTAAACTTTCCCATTCGTCACATGCGCTGTCCTTGGTTTTCTCAGTATCCTTCTGTAGAACAACATCGTTTTCCTTCTACTTCATCTGATTGTCCAGCCGAAACTTCCATAAACGCGGACTGATATTGCATCGTATTTTAGCGTTGTTTTGATTGATTCTAATGAAATTCACCAGTCCCATTTTGTTTGGCTTTTGGAAGGCATCTTTTCAAATTCCAATGAAACTTCGGATTTCGGTGTCACATGACACTTCCCAGATATTTAAACTTTCTTAATTGATTAATTTTGAAGTTTCTCGCATCTTAGGCGTCTCTGTGAAAACGAGACAAAATAATTCATTCATTCATTTTTTTTTATAGAGAAATTGCTTTTATCTATCCTCACCTGGCATCACGGCTTGAGTCGCTTTCCCATAGTCGTAGCGTAGCTTTCCGGCGCCTTTTTATAAATTATTTTTTTTTATGAGCTTTCATCTTTGATACCCCGTGTTTACAAATATCAACGCATTTTAGCGCAAGATCTATTTTTTATAGTTGAAATGGCGAGATGCAACCGTAATTTCTATGCTATTTTTCACACTTCTCGCTTGTGGAACTCTTTTCCGGCTTCTTGCTTTTTAGACAACTTTGATCTTCAAAAATTTAAATGCAATATCAATCGTTATCTTCTGTTTTCTTATTTCCTGTTCTTTTATTGTTATCTCTCATTAATAATGTTTTTCTTTACCTCAAATTCTTTCACATTAAGTATTCCCATTACCCTTAGTGACTTTATTGCCTTAATTGAGGTAAAATGATGATAAAAATGTATCTGTCAATTTACATTTTACGTTGGTTCTTTGCAACATCTGAAAGAGACAGTTGAAATTTTTAGGGAAAGAAGGCTTGGAAATTGTGACAGTCTAGGCGTATTGAATGCAAGTAAGACAGAAGAAACGAGCGAATAGCTACCTAATGAATTTGTGTAAATGGTTAGGCGGGATTAGGACATATGGCGAAAAGATGAAATTTACTATGACAGGAAATTGTGGAGAGCAATGATAGCTCACGTCTCAAAGGGACACGGCACATAAAAGTAGAAAGTGCTTGTGTATATGGCTAACAGAACAGGAATTAGGAGACATAGCAAAGTTACAATATTTATTAAGAGGTACAAAGAATAGGAGATTGTGGAGACAATTGATCGCTCATGCCCTGAAGGGACACGCTACATAGAAGAAGAAGAAGAAGAAGAAGAAGAAGAAGAAGAAGAAGAAGAAGAAGAAGAAGAAGAAGAAGAAGAAGAAGAAGAAGTATAGCAGGAGGAGGAGGAGGAAGAGCAGATGATAAAGAAAGGCACAAAGAAACTGGATGTTAAAGAGGTTTTGAAGAAAGAAGAAGATTAAGGAGGATGAGTGGAGGAGAAGGAGGAGAGTAGTAGTAGGAGGAGAGCAGGAGGAGCAGGAGGAAGAGCAGATGATAAAGAAAGGCACAAAGAAACTGGATGTTGAAGAGATTTTGAAGAAAGAAGAAGAAGATTAAGGAGGAGGAGGAGGAGGAGGAAGAGGAGGAGCGGAGGAGGAGGAAGAGCAGATGATAAAGAAACGCACAAAGAAGCAGGATGTTGAAGAGGTTTTGAAAGAAGAAGAAGAAGAAGAAGAAGAAGAAGAAGAAGAAGAAGAAGAAGAAGAAGAAGAAGAAGAAGAAGAAGGTGTTCCACTTTTACTGTTCTATACGCTTCATTAGGTGCGTTAACAGTTAACAAATTTTACTTAATAACAACAAAATGTTCCTACCGTAGGGTTGCCAACAATTCCTTATATTTTAAGTATTTTAAGTATTGAAAATACGCCACAAATCGATATGAATATCGGTTTGTGTCGTATTTTCAATACTTAAGATATTTGCCTATATTTTAACCCTGTATCTAATCCAAATTGTGGTCCAAATCGCGGTCGATTTTGTTTCTTTCATTTCGAACTACAATCTTAGGAAAAGGTAAGACTCTATCTTTCTCCAGCTATAGGTTAAATAGTAAGATATACTGGGCTCTCTCAGCTAGTCTAGGATTATGAAAACACTGAATTCAATTCTGAGGTTAACTGTTTAGTGACTATGAAGAAAAACATCCCTGGAGAGATGGAAAAAGTACATAGTGCATTGGTGAGAAAGATAAATCAAATAGAAAGATGAGCGAAAGATGAGCGAATATATTTCAATAAAACGGTAAATATTTCGTTCAATAAAATTAAATTCTGATATTAAAAAAGGGCTTAATAAAAGAAAGAAATAACTTTTTTTCTTAAAGCTTTCTTGATGTTCTGTCTTCATTTGTGAAGATATTGTCTAGTATTTATTGCCAAATCTAAAATTGGATATCACATGGCAGTCTGTAAGTTCTGTCATTAATGTCTGAAAACATGCTATTCCTTTTTTTTCCATTTCACACCATTCAAATTAAAATTCCTGGAAAAATGCAAAAAGTACATTGCGCATTGGTGAGAAAGACAATTCAAAAATGATTGAAGGCATTTTAATAAAACGGTAAATATGCCGTCCAATAAAATTAAATTCGAATATGTTTTTTTTTAATTGGCTTAATGAAAAAGAAAGTGACGAATTCTTTTATCCAATAAAAAACAAATTGTCGAAATTTTATAATTTGGATTGGACATTTTGATTGTAACTGATCTGGACGTAAAATGAAATGATCATACCTGTTTTTATTTGATTTGATTTTTTTTTACCTTTTCATTTCGATCTGTCAAGTAAGATCACGTCAAATAGAACTACATTTTCCTGACAATACAGATAATTCCTTCTTTTGTATACACTGTTCAGGCATGGCTCTTCACAACTTCCTAAATGATTTTTGGCGTCTTACTATCGGTATTATCCTCGTTCGACCGTCTGTTTACACTAACTTTACTAGTTTATTCTCTGTTTCCGTTTCTGCCTTAATTATATCCAAAGAGTGTTAGTTTTTCCAGTCTCTTTCCTCATTTGAATAGAATGCTTGGAATATTGCAGCCGCATATGGCCTAGTGCTCCTGCTTTCTGTCTAGAAACCCTTGATAAAATCCAAGGAAGAATCAGCAATATTATTGGTCCCGATCTGGTGGCTCGGCTTAAGACATTTTCCTATCACCGTAAGGTTGCCACCCTTTGTCGTTTCTATAAATACTTTCATGGTAATTGTTCGGGTAAGCTGTTCGCAATTGTTGTTTTATTCCAGTCGTCCCACAGACAATGAATTGTACATATGGGGTTTAGTTAAGACTTTCATGGAGACAATGAGGTATTAGGGTGAATGCAGTAAGAAAGGTAAGTAAGAATGAGTTGTTTTGATGTAAGGAATATTGATGTACGTTTGGGTCAATGTTTCTGGCCAGCTAAGTTATTAATGTTAAGACAGTTCTTTTCCACATTCCCCCATTTTGGCCTCGTGCCACATTTTCTGTACATAGCAGAAATAATTATCGCTCTTCGCAATGGTACGTCAATTCTTCGGATTTAAGCGCAGTACTAGATATAAGAGAAGGAAAAAAGATAGCAATTATCGTTTCATTTATATTTCTAAGATTGTAGTTGACAGGGAAGCAAGAAATCTGAAGGGAATTCGGAAGTGTGCTAGAAGAAATGATTGGAATAGAACATACGGTTGCATCTAGCTAGTTCATCAGTAAAAGCCTTGAGACGCCACAGCGACGAAAAATTGACTGAAGTCGAGCTGTCAGATCAGGTCTTTTGTGATCATTACTTTTGTAATGTCAACGAATACTTATTGTCACTTTCATAATGCTCGTTGTAGTAGAGACTTTGCAATCGCTGATACAACTATAGTAACGCCGTTGAACAATACTGGTGTCAGACGCCTTCGAATAACACTCGCACTAATAGTACTTGCTCGATAATACTCGCTCGAATAGTAACCACCGAATAGTGATCCGAATAGAGAAATAGTATAGCGAATAGAGTAGAGAATAGCGGTCCTTATAGTAATAGAGGATAGACTAGAAATGGAGATCCGTATAGTAATAGAGGAGAGAATAGAAATAGCGATCGTTAGTCGTCAACTACTTCTTACATTATATTTATATTTCTGAGATGAGGTATTATGTACATTATTTACATTATTCGGACTATTGTCCTCATCTTTGTCGCCATATTTATCACAATGTTTCGGCCTTAGCACACTCAGGCCTTCCTCAGGTCGTTGGAATGTCGATCTGAACCCTTTATTTTGATCACTGGGGTAGACTGTTCTAGTTCCACGTGCCGTGTTTAATGGATGTCAGTTATCCACTGCCTTAAGGACACATAGCTCTGTGGATAAAGGCGTTGGTTTGATCCTGTGACAGGACCCAAAGAGTGTGAGTTCAATACCCGGTTAAGGTAGTGAAGAAGTTGGACAGGGGAATTAACAGGAGATAACTGATAACTGACATCCAACAGCGAGTATGGAATATAATGAGATAATCCCGATGTTAACAAAAGGGTTGCAAGCAAAGCAAACTCCCAATAATCCAAAATTTAAAAAAAAATGAATTAACAGTTATCTGGAGAGACCTGTTTTCTTGAAAAACTCTTTTAAGAAAAATATTTTATGAATTTCAACTAAAAGTAACTCCCATTTTCAATCAATAAATGCTCAATGTTTCCTGCGTGGAAATGGATATTCTCAAAAGAACTAATAATATTCTGGTCCGATTGCAACCCCCATTTAATCACAAAGACGTCTCCTCGTCTAGATTTTAGTTCCTCCAGCATAAATCTTAGGTATTTCGGGACTTTCCCGGTGCTCATGTAATAACAGGCACGACTGGCTCTTTTTTTTTATTTGCACGTTCTTCAACTTTCTGAAAAATCACAAATATCTGTCTTTCTTTCTTTCTTTCTTTCTTCTTCTACTTCTTCTTCTTCTTCTTCTTCTTCTTCTTCTTCTTCTTCTTCTTCTTCTTCTTCTTCTTATTATTATTATTATTATTATTGATTCTCCGAAATGAGGTTCATATTCTTCCCAGAGTTCAAGGTTACAAAACACAGGTGATCTTTACATGTGAGGAAAAAATATCAATACGTCTCATATGTCGTCAAATGCTATAAAGACTCAGAGAGTCTATTCATATCGCCAGTACCTTCCTCAGTATCCATGTTGACCTAAACATCATCGTAATTGGAGCAGTCTCAAACATTCCAATTAAACCAATACATTTATTTTACACTTTTCCAAATTTACCGACAATTATGGGCACGGTTATAATTTGCCTAATAATAATAATAATAATAATAATAATAATAATAATAATAATAATAATAATAATAGTTTTTGTTGTTTTCTCTTGTCAAAAATTTTACAAGGATTGATGTTATTATTTTGTTAAGGCAATTATCGTCCTTATCAACGCAAACTTAAAATTCATTATTATCATTATTATTATTATTATTATTATTATTATTATTATTATTATTGTGGCTATTATTATTATTATTATTATTATTATTATTACTGTTGTAATAATAGTAGTTGAAGTACAATTTGATGCATTTTTCATGGATTGTCATTAGAGAAAATTGAATTGGGAGTCTGAGGGATCGTTTTTCGACTCCCTGGAATTAAGAATGAAAACATTCCTGTAAAAAAAAAGGTAATTGCCGAAGTGCTCGATATTCCATTTTCATTATTCGAAATTGCGACAATTTTAAGATCACTTTGTCATGTTGTATTATCGACACACCCTAGCACTAACCCTGGCAAATAGATAGAGAAAAATGATTTGTTTTAAAAGAAGGAAATAAAATAAAGTGACATTTTATTTTGGGGGGAGATAGCAATCTTTTTTTATTTATTTAGTTATAGATTTATCTTTCTTTAGATTTTTTTTTTTTTGCTGGTGCTTTCCATCGAAAATTCTTTCAGGAATTTTCATTCATTATACGATCACCTAAAAGTAAAGACCACCATTCCTCAGTCGACATCATCAAATTAGTTTGTTTATATAAGAGATTTGAAGAGACTAGGGATTTCTGCAGGTGAATCGAAAGATTTCTTTTATCAATGTCCAGAAGAGGACAGACAAGTTGTTCCATATTGCCAGGTATGAAAGCCGAAAGCATGAAATGTCAATGTCTTTTTTAACTTTTCTTATTATTTGGCTCATTTTAGTGATACTATGTGTGTATATATATATATATATATATATATATATATATATATATATATATATATATATATATATATATATTGCATAGATAAATCCCTTCGTAAGGTGTGGGCTGTACTCGTGAGAACAATGTTTTGTATTTCCTTAAGGTATGGGTTTCCAGGAATCCCTTCAATTAGTCTACTGGAATCTTTTCCAACCAATCTGAGGGCTTCAAATACAACAGGCATAGTTGATGTTCCCATGTGCCAAATCTTTGAGATTTCGATTTCAATTTCAAGGTCCTTGTATTTTTATAGCTTTTTGAAGAACTTCAAAGATACATTGCAGTGCGCATTTGTTCCAGTTTCTTTAACGAACCCGCACTGTTCTTGTCTTATCTCTGGCCTAATTCTGCTGCGTGCTCTCTTCATCAAAATTCGGATGATGAGTTTTGTTCCGTGGCTCATTAGGCTGATCGTTCCATCTAAAATTGTAACAGCCGATCACGAACTTGCATCATCACCTAGCGGACCCGCAATTTTTCACCTATCTCGTGAACGAGTGTTCTTTCAGGGATTCACCGTGTGCCTTCATCGCCTACTGGCGCTTCAACTCAACCAAGACCTCGAACTCATACCTAAGATCTAAATAAACAAATGACGATTCTTGAACATTCCACTTAAAATTAGCTATCTGAGAAAACCGGTGCTGTAAGGACTGTTCCTGAGATTAATACTGTTTGTTAAACTGAATTTCACCGGGAATTGCAACCGTTTGAACTGGAAAGTCATATCCAAGAGAATAAGCGGAATTTTAGGAATAAATAGAGCCTCACCGCTTGCTTTGCCAGTCAGAATTGCCGCATCCAAGACTTGGCATCACCATTGTAAGACATGTACCATTGTAAATCTTCGGTGGAGTCAGTATTATAAAAGTAGTTTACTTATTAGAAATATTAAATTTAATCTACTCGAATGAAATTCAAACTAAAATAGAAGCTTCAAAAAAGATCTTTCATTTTTAAACATTCATAAACCTGAGATATCGTGTTTTTTTATTTGCGGTCACTAAATCGATGCCCGGAAAATTCGGTCTAATTATAATCCTTCAAGTTTAAAAGAGCCAAATCAGGCAGAAAATAGAATACTGCTACTATTCTTGATAGGATTCAAAAGCGTCTCCGGATCCTTATTGGTGATAAATTACTTTCCACTTTACAACCCTTTTTGTCACAGACGAAAGCTCGCAAGCATTTCGCTGCTCAATCATTGTTACCATGGAGAGTGTTCAGACGAACTACATTTCTTAGTTCCACTTGTTCAAATCTTCACGACTAGGACCCACAATGGCACGCCCATTGTAGCAAAGCATCCCTATTACCATTGCAGTTCATTGGTGAGATGTAAGTTACACCCGAAAAGCTTCTTCAGACGAGCCGTTGCTTCGAGGAACTGAGTCAAAAGGGGATGTTCTCCCGATCAATACAACGTTAATCTATTTTAATCTCGGGTTACCCACATATCCCCATAAACTATGTCTCTTTTCTATCTGTCTATATTTCTCATATTTTAATTATTTACACTATTTATATTGTTCGGACTACTGTCCTCATCTTTATTGGCATATTCATAATGTTTCAGGCGTTGTACGCTCCACCACTTCTTCAAGTGACTGGAATATCGAACTGAACTCTTTATTTCGTCCACCGGGGTAGATTGTTCTAGTTCCACGCGCCATGCCTCTTCCGGATGTATCAGTTATCTCTCTTTAATTCGAGTCTCCAAGTTTTTGGTTCACCCTTGTAGTAGCCAATACTGACCTCACAATTCTGTGGGGCAAGTCACCGGATCCAACTAACGCTTTCATCCAATGCCCTGCCTCTTCCGTAACTAGAACTGTGGTCGAAATAAAAGGTTCAGTTCGGAATTCCAATCACCTGAAGAGGATTCTTTTATGTAACCCCCCACTTTGTGTGGCTCTTGGGTCTGTAGTAGATGAACATCATTGTAAAAAAGAAGAGTTTAGTTAAAAAGCCGATACACTGTATGGCTCTGGACATAAATTTCACGTGAAAGACATATCAGATAGTGTACTCTTGTAGGTGTCATGTGGGCGACTCAGAAATCAGCGCACTTTCTATATCACTAAGAGCACTCATATTAGTACTTATTTCTTTCTTTTGTAACATTAGTTTATTGAAACCAACATTATTTTAACCCCCCTCACATAAACCTTTTTTTCTTTACATCACTATTGATTAGATTATAATCCCATCTTTTCCTAAAAAAAGTCTGTAAAAAAATAAAATAAAATAAAAAGTGAGAGTAAAATTAATATTCCCCGCGGTTCACTGTTGGTCACGTGTCATTCTACGGACATTAGTTCAGTCAGCTTTTGACAGGAAGATGTTTCTTTAAAAAAAGGAAAGATGAATTGGGCCAAGTTGTCTAAAATTGTTTGAGCAACACGAAGCACTTTCTGTTTCACGTGGATATTTTATATTTCTTTTTACGGACTTTGTTTTAGAAAGAGTTTTGGATTGAAAGCTAATCGATGGTGTGATTGTATATAAAGAAAAAAAAAAGGTTTGGCGTGAAGGAATGAAAATAATGTTGGTCTACATAAATAATACCGGCAGAGGAGAGGAGATACCAATTAGAATCTATCATTTGTGCTAGTGCTTATATTGACTCATCAGCAGCCCTGAAGGAAAGAGATAGGCTTAAGAGTTTAATACATTGAAAAAAGTGGAACGGCATCGGTTATGCGAAAAATGAAGAGACAGGCAATTGCTAGGATCATGAAGCTGATTAACATTAAAAGGATGGATTTAAAGGGAAAGTTTAAAAAACTCGAGTCAAAGGGAGATAATTGATACATCTGCAAGAGGCATGGAACGTGAAACTAGTACAATCTACCCCGGCGGTTCGGAATTCCAATCACCTGAAGAAGGCCGGTGCGTACAACAGCCGAAACGTTGTGAACATGGCAATGAAGATGAAGATAACAGTACGAATAATGTAAATAATGCAGGTAATACACACGCACCCCCATATATATATATATATATATATATATATTTGTCATCCACAGACAGACTGTTTCGCAGCTGATCAGTGTGGCTAGACGTCCGGTTGCCTCTAGCATGGATCGAAACCCGACTGAATTGGCGTCAGTTGGAACTTCTCCCACTAAGTGTACGGGATGAAGGTGAATTTTAGCGTGTTTATTTTTAGATTTAGATTTAGATAAACACACAGTGATATAATTAAACTTGAAAAAAAAACCCAAACAAACTTAAGGGTCCATAGATTATATTTATTTCCCCAGGAAAAGTTTTCCCTGGTTATTCAGATCACATTTCCAAGCATGCATATATATATATATATATATATATATATATATATATATATATATATATATATATATATATATATATATATATATATTCTTTTTATAGATACAAATATTTAAGTATATGGTCTGTTTATAATAAACATTATTAAACATTTACCGGCCTGAATGTCCGATAAATTTTCATGGAAAATATTCGTCCCCCGACATATTTCCTTTGTTCCATTTGATCTTTACTTAAAAAAAACTATTATGTAAATTTTTGTAACTTTGTATAATATTTATGCATTACACCCTAATCTTTATTGGGTAAAAATTTCATTGCTAATCATGCATTACTTTTTAAGTAATACACATATTTATGTCTTTGTTGTTTCCGTTCCTTATATTATGGCCGCTACTCTCTCTCTCTCTCTCTCTCTCTCTCTCTCTCTCTCTCTCTCTCTCTCTCTATATATATATATATATATATATATATATATATATATATATATATATATATATATATAAATATGTTTGTGATGCCATTTTCTGCCAAGCTACGTGTCATTTATAAAAAATAATTTTTAAAATCTTTGCTTTTTAGCTTAGATTAAATTTAACGTAGGTCATATTTGATTGGCTGATCAGATTGAAGCCCATGAAAATATACCGATCCCATTAATCTTTTCGTAAGAAGAGGTTGTATTTTGAATTTAAATCTAAATAAATCGTTTACTCGCCGGTAATTTACAATCGCCTGATGCAATGCAATGATACACATCAAAACACGACTGCAATTGTGTAGCAATTTTGACAGGAATTTTGGTGTGATATCTTAATATATATATATATATATATATATATGAAAAATTCGTCAACACAGCAATAATAACAATATCTCTACACGTGACAGTAATTAACGTAATATTCAGTTAACAGTATGAAAATAGCGTTCTCTAAATTCTTCCAGTTGCTAAGGACATTTTGTTTTTGTTATTATTTGTTATTTTGTTTAAATAAATTCATTTCGTTTTTTGCCTTGAGAAAGTCCACATTAGACGAAACGCGTCGGCAACTATTACAATTTTCTTATTGTCATATATATATATATATATATATATATGTGTGTATATTGGCTTCATTTCCGCTCAATCATCTTCGTGTTTTTCTTATTTCACTATCGTCGTCATCAAAATCATTATCATCAACTACTACTACATATTATTATTATTTTTATTATTATTATTATTATTATTATTGTTGTTGTTGTCAGAATTGGTTTTCATTGGTGTTGAAGTGACAGTTTCGTCTCAAGTACTCTTCTCTGTCGTCTCGCTGATTCGAGCGAGAACGTCATCAGAATTATGCCTCTACTCCAGCCTATCTTTTGTCTCTCAAATAATCGTTACATTTTCTTGCAATGTTCCGAAGTCAGTTATTATTATTATTATTATTATTATTATTATTATTATTATTATTATTGTTATTATTATTGTTTTTGTTATTATTGTAGTATACTCTGTTCCCGACTGCATTGTTAGCAAACACCCCTACACACACGCACATCTATCTAATTCTGTTTCTATCTGTCTCTCTATCTACCAAAATCTGTTTCTTCTTTCTAACTCTGTCTCTTCATATATATATATATATATATATATATATATATATATATAGAGAGAGAGAGAGAGAGAGAGAGATATAGATATATAGATAGATATATGTATATTTGTCTTAGAATATTACATCGGAAAAATGTCAAAATCGCTACACAGTTGCAGTCGTGTTTCCATGCGTATCAATGCATCTCTTCAGGCGATTGTAAATTAATGGCGAATGAACGATTTATTTAGATTTAAATGCAAAATACTACCACGTTTTACGAAAAAAAAAGAGGTTATAAGGTTTGTGGGCTTTACCCTGATCAGCCAGTCAGATATATCGTACGTTAAATTTTTTACTAGGCGAAGAATCAAAAATTAAAAGATATATATTATTTATAAGTGGGTCGTGATCCATAGACTGGCAGCTAACGGCAGCATATATATATATATATATATATATATATATTGATAATGAGACTTATTATTATTATTATTATTTTTATTATTATTATTATTATTATTATTATTATATTATATTGATTCCGTTCCCTCCCGTCATACATTTTATTCTTAGTTTTACCTCCTCCTCTTCCTCCTCCTCTTCCTCCTCCTCCTTCTTCTTCTTCTTCATCTTCTTCTTCTTCTTCTTCTTCTTCTTCTTCTTCTTCTTCTTCTTCTTCTTCTTCTTCTTCTTCTTCTTCTTCTTCTTCTAATTTTCATTCCGTTTATTATTTGATTCTATTCCGCTCTCAATATATTTCCGCTAGAATTCTTCATTTTCCTCCTCCTCCTTCTCCTCCTCGTTCTCCTCCTCCTCCTCTTCTCACTTTTCTTGTTTTTTCTCCTTCTTTTTCTATTTATTTTGGGTCTTCTTCTTTTCCCCCTCATTCACTCTTTTTATCTTCTTTTATTTCTCCTTCTTTCATCCCTCCTTTTGCTAATCAAACATCATTGTCAAAACTGCCACCACCACAACCGCCACCTCAAGCGCCACCACCACTACTGCTATCATTTTTGCTCTACATTTCCCGCTCGTCCTCATCGTTTTTCTAAAATCATCATCATCATCATCATCATCATCATCATCATCATCATCATCATCATCATCATCATCATCATCATCACTTCTTATTCATATTTTATTTGATTGGTTAGTTTTGTCTGTTTTCCCTTTGTTTTCTTATGTGGTATTTTTTGGGGTTTTAATAGACATTTTCTTGCCAGTCATTCAAAATCTCGTCCCCTTTGCGTGCAGTACATCAGAACGTTAATTCGTTTTGGCACCAACAGAGAATGATTCTGGAAAACACATTCGATGGTTCCCTTTGCGAAAGAGGCCTGCATTGGACAAAGCGTTTTTGTAAATGGAGCAGACGACAAGGATTCAAGCGTTTTTCCAGGCTAGCAAATTGGGAGAAAAAAAAGGAAAATTAAGGCTTTAAAGCCGTACAAGCAATGGGAAGAAAGAAAGAAAGAAAAAAAGAAAGAATTGAAGCAAAAGGGTACAAAAAAATGAATAAGAATGGAAGGAAAGGCGACTGAAAAAGGAAGGAAGGGAAATCAACTAAGGAAAGAAGAAAAACGAACGAAATAAGGAAGAAAATATAATGATGGAAGAATAAAAATGAACGAAGGAAGAAAGAAAGAAAGAAAGAAAGAAAAAAGGAAAGAAACGAAAAAATAAGAAAGAAAGAAATATCGTATGAGATGAAAAAGAGAAGAAAGAAAGACAAAAAGAAAGAAAAGGCCAAGGAGAAATGGGGTATGGCATGGAGGAGTGAAGAAAGAAAGAAAGAAAGAAAGAAGGAAAGAAAGAAGAATAAAAGAAAGAAAGGAAAGAAAGAAAGAAAGAAAAAAGAAAGAAAAAAATGTGATATGACATGAAAAGGAGGAGAAAGAAAGACAGAAAGAAAAGGCCAAGAAGAAACGAGGTATGGCATGAAAGAGTGAAGAAAGAAATAAAGAAAAAAAGAAAGAAGGAAAGGAAAAAGAAAGAAAAATGGTATGAGATGAAAAGGAGAAGAAAGAAATGCAAAAAGAAAGAAAAGGCCAAGAAGAAACGAGGTATGACATGTAGGAGTGCAGATTGAAAGAAAGAAAGAAAGAAAGAAAGAAGAAAAGGAAAAAGAAAGAAAAATGTGGTATGATATGAAAAGGAAAAAAAAGAAAGACAGAAAGAAAGAAAAGTCCAAGAAGAAACGAGGTATGACATGAGGGGGTGAAGAAAGAAACAAATTATTGACAGAAACAA
>OZ038511.1:83933042-83995542 GCA_964036315.1 Acanthosepion esculentum | reverse complement strand
CATGGAAGTCAGCACTTAGAGGCGACAGTCTGTTTCATGCTAGTGCAATCGTCAGGCGATATATATATATATATATATATATATATATATATATTCTAAGATTCGGTATATCTGTAGATATAGAGAAAATGTTAATGAAACCACAATACGAAAACTACATTTAGTTTTTAGTCGACGCGTTTCGTCATCTGACGGACTTTATCAAGGCAAATCGGATGTTATATATTTTATAGGTTCTAACGCCTAAATCTTTCATGTAATCTGATGAAAAAATTATGCGAGTCTTTAAATTTTCAAATTCACTTTTGAAGATGCCACATGACGTAATCTAAGGGTCTGTTGAAACATTTCAGTTAACCTGATGAATATTTATGAGCGTCCTTAATTTTAAAATCTGAGTAACTATAAATACATGCTCACTGATCGACAACACAATTATCCTGCAAGAAAATAATAAATTCAAGCTACAGATCTTAGAAGAAATTTATATAAAAAAAACTTAAATGCCGGCACTGAAGAGAATAAACTATGAATACTGCAGTAATGTTCTGAAATGCCTATAAAGAAACAGTTTTCATGCTTTAATGCGTGCATGACCATGACATAGGGGAAAAATCCATAATGGATAATTTTTCACGTTCCAATGAACGCTCAGCACATTGTCAACCGTTTGCATTTAAAAGCATAATGAAAAATTACGGTAATAAATAGCAACGCACAGCATTGTATAAATACATTAACCCCTGAATAACATATAATTTTGTACTACTTGCAACACTGAAGATGATCTTGGAAGAAGAGCGAAAGTACTTGGAAAATGAAAATAAAAGAAATGTAAACAGCTATAGCACATTTCTCTCATCCTTTAACATCAATACATGGAAGGTTATTCGTGAGTATGAACGGATTTTGTTTAAAATTAGCAAACATAATGTCTTTAATTTATTCAATCAGACATGCCTAAAAGAGAATTTGCTACCTAAATACGCAGATACATAATGGTTGAAAAATAAAACAATGAAATTTGCCTACATAAAGTCCGCCAGATGACGAAACGCGACGACGATCAGAAAGTATAGTTTTCCTCTTGTCTTTTCATTCATTTACACACACACACACACACACACACACACACACACACACACACACGTGTGTGTGTGTATGCGCGCGGGCGTGCGTGCGTGTGTATCTGCGTGTGCGTGCATGCGTACGCTCGCGTTTTAATCTTGACGACCCTTCTGTGAGTAGTAATCGCGGGCTGCATTTTGTGGCGACCAAGAGAAAAACTTAATTCTCTTGGTTTGAATTCGGTTCACGTGTTTATGGTAACGGATGGATGACCGTCGACTGCCATTTGGTGACCATTTGGATTTCTTCATGGTAAACATCTATCCAAAAATCGATCTGTAGTTCCATCAGGATATTGCACCTGACAAACTGAGCGGCCTTCATGTCCAACCCAAGCCCAATCGAGACCTTTTGGGATTTACAGGAATCGGTTATTATCACGCAAGAAATTTTTGCCCAAAATAATTAGGGTACGGTGGACAAGTATCGAGATGTCTTTGTTCAATATCTGTGAGTGTGTGTGTGTGTGTGTGTGTGTGTGTGTGTGTGTGTGTGTGTGTGTGTGTGTGTGTGTGTGTGTGTGTGTGTGTGTGCGTGTTCGCAATTTGAGATCAAATATAGATCGAATGGATGGGAATCCGACAGAATGATAAGATAAAGAACAAATAGGAAATGTTTATCAATCTAACATGTTTCACTTTTATTAAAGCTTCATCAGAGAATGAGATATAGAGAAAAAGAAGAAATTATGTGGTTGATACATATATGTGTGAGTGATAAGATAAAGAACAAATAGGAAATGTTTATCAATCTGACATGTTTCACTTTTATTAAAGCTTCATCAGAGAATGAGATATAGAGAAAAAGAAGAAATTATGTGGGTGATACATATATGTGTGAGTGATAAGATAAAGAACAAATAGGAAATGTTTATCAATGTAACATGTTTCACTTTTATTAAAGCTTCATCAGAGAATGAGATATAGAGAAAAAGAAGAAATTATGTGGTTGATACATATATGTGTGAGTGATAAGATAAAGAACAAATAGGAAATGTTTATCAATCTAACATGTTTCACTTTTATTAAAGCTTCATCAGAGAATGAGATATAGAGAAAAAGAAGAAATTATGTGGTTGATACATATATGTGTGAGTGATAAGATAAAGAACAAATAGGAAATGTTTATCAATCTAACATGTTTCACTTT
Organism: Acanthosepion esculentum; assembly: GCA_964036315.1. Lineage (NCBI taxonomy): Eukaryota > Metazoa > Mollusca > Cephalopoda > Sepiida > Sepiidae > Acanthosepion > Acanthosepion esculentum. Next base: position 83,993,265 of record OZ038511.1, on the reverse strand, counting down.
TATTAAAGCTTCATCAGAGAATGAGATATAGAGAAAAAGAAGAAATTATGTGGTTGATACATATATGTGTGAGTGATAAGATAAAGAACAAATAGGAAATGTTTATCAATCTAACATGTTTCACTTTTATTAAAGCTTCATCAGAGAATGAGATATAGAGAAAAAGAAGAAATTATGTGGTTGATACATATATGTGTGAGTGATAAGATAAAGAACAAATAGGAAATGTTTATCAATCTAACATGTTTCACTTTTATTTAATATTCATCAGAGAATGAGATATGGAAAAGAAGAAGAAAGAAATTCTGGTATGTTTATTACTGTGCTGTTTGATTTTCAATGGTTAGTCAGGTTTCACGTGCATTCGACTTGTTAAACTAACGTTGATATCATCTGTGACGTTCTAAATTCCAGAAGTGACGACGCGTCCATTCGGATTCATTTTGTTGTACGTGTTTATCTACAAGAGCAAACTTTATCAAGGCTTTTAAATTTGAGAACGCTCCTGAATATATATCAGGTGGTTGAAAAAGTGTCATGCTTCAAAGTCAGGTAAGGTAAAAGTGAGCGAGTAATATTCAAGAAAGCCTTGATAAACCAGTGACATCCTTGATTTTGTATATAAACACGCACAGCAAAAGAAATCCTTACATTTGAATTGGTAACGTCACTCGGAGGACGAAATGCTATGGCTAAGAATAGTTTTCCTTCTTGTCTTTTCGTTCATTCATTCTTGTATATATATATATATATATATATATATGTGTGTGTGTGTGTGTGTGTGTGTGTGTGTGTGTGTGTGTGTATCAAACAATAGGAATTAAGATTACATTAGATTAATAATCATTTTCACTTTGTAAATTGGAAAAGTTTACAAGGATTTTTCACACCAGTCAATGGATTATAAATTATGGAAAAAAATGGCCAGACGGAGGAAGACAGAAAGAAACTAACAAAAAAGGAAAAAAAAAGAAAGCAGATAAAAATAAGGAAGTAGTGTATGTCTGGGTATGAGGGGCTGTCAGAGGAGAAAGGAAGGGAAAAATAGGAGAGAAAAGAGAGAAGAGGAGAGAAGAAATATTTATTTTATACACAGAAGCAATCAGAATGCAGTTTAGACATAAAGAAAACCTTCATAAACATAGGTTTTCTTTATGTCTAAACTAACTACTTTCTTCCTTTTGTCTGGACATTTTTTTCAATATTTTATCATTTATTCACAGGTTTGAAAAATCCTTGATATTTTTTCAACTTACAAGGTGAAAATGATCATTAACTTAATGTCATCTTAATTCGTATTGTATGAAATCTGTTCCTCTGTTTAATTAAAACATTGAACTCTATGTGTGAATCAGTTTTAATATTTAATATTGTATTAATATGATTCACTTGGATTATATACCGACGGATTATTACCCCCCCACACTCACATATATATATATATATATATATATATACATATATATATATATATGTGTGTGTGTGTGTGTGTGTGTGTGTAGGCAGAATATCTTCATTCAAGCATGTTTAGTTGAATAATCTGGGCATTTAATAGGATTAGGTAGACTCTCCTACCGCCCGGTCAACACTCCTCCCCCTTCTCTTGGACATGAGTAGAGGCTCACACCTTGTTTCTTGTTTAGCAAGGGGTTCCCGGAACTCTCTCTCTTTCTTTCTCTCTCTCTGGCCTCCGTACTAGTGCTGCTGTGTTTCTCCCGTGATGTGTGCAGTCTGTGGCATTGCCTGTTCATTCTGAGGGTACAAGGTTGACAGTTCCCTGGTTGCTGTTTCCGACTGGTAGTTAGGAGTCCTAACTCTTGCGTAGCGTCTTCAGCGGCCGCTCTGATCAACAGTTGTATAATATCGGGATGTATGCAGTGCTAATAAATATGGCGACAAAGATGAGGACAATAGTCCGAATAATATAAATAAAATCCCAAATATCAGTTACATTAATTTCTTGTCTGAGCAGTTCACAACTAACGATGATCTCGAATGAGATTGAAATTATTTGGGGAAAGAAAAAATGAAAAGAAAAGAAAAGAAAAATACTATGGCGCCTTCCTTCACTATTTATTTGGTTTTTGTGGTTTTAACATTTGGATCAGTTTGTGAGTTGATTTAATACTGTATGTACCAGGTATGTATGGTGAAATGAGTTGGTTAATGATTCTGGTTAATTGATAAACCGGAATATAGTAGAATCGTTCTAGACAATACGTATCGCTTATCAGTAAAGCTTTACTATACTCTACATATCAGCAGAGTTCTCCTGAATATATGTGTTCAGGACAGATCCATTAATAGGTGAGATGGATCATACCACATGGAGTAGGCATTTGGGATATGACAGGATGGAGAGGGAAGTTAAGGTTTATGTATTTTTATACTTCCATCCATGTATCCTGGTTTGTAGTCAACAATTATTTTGGGAAGTTTTAAGTTGTCTTGTTCTGCATTGTTGGCTGTGATCAGTTTATTGATTTTCATTTTCAGTTGGTTAATAGGATTTTTGTTGACTTTTCTAAATCTGGTGTGATCGTTAAGTATTTGTTATAATTTTGAATTATAATCAGATTTCTTTAATACAATGAAGATATTCGTTTTATCTGCTTTTTAAAAGTTATATGACGATGGCGATTTTTAATTGTTTTGTTAGCAGCTTGGACCAGGTTTTTCTTTTGTCATGTCTGTCTTTTATTGGTTCCAGTTTGAGTAAGTCCCGAAGTTCTGGTTATGTTTCTTTTAGTTGCTGTTCGTTAAGGTTTTGTATGTTTTCATATAACATTTCAATTTTAGGTATTTTACAGTCAATTTATTGTATTGTCTGTAAATATAACTTTTAGATACAAGGTTGAGTAATTCCTTTTCGTGGTCTGTTAGTTCGTAGTTAAAGATGTGGATGGATTTATCTTTAATATTTCGAAGATGAAGAGTTCCTTTGTAGAGTGTATTAAATTTTTTTGAATGTTCAGACCGTGTAAAATTTCAGATATATTAGCGATTTATATATATATATATATATATATATATATATATATATATATATATATATATATATATATATAAATATAAATATATATATTATATGTAGAATTTATTTAAACTGTTCAGGAGTGGATGTTACCAGTTTTAGTCTGGTGTGTGTAGCTTGTGCTCTTTTACTAAGAGTTTTAAGTTGTCTTTTACTATTTCAATCTGCATATATATATATATATATATATATATATATATATATATATATATATATATATATGTATGTATATATATATATTACATATATATATGTAAATATATTATATATATATATTACACACATATATATATATAAATATATTATATATATATATATTACATATATATATGTATATTATATATATATATGTATATATATTACATATATATATATATATATATATATATATATGTGTGTGTGTGTGTGTGTATGTGTGTGTGTATGTAAATGTAAAAGACAATAGAAAAACTGTAATATTAGCCGACGCGTTTCGTCAAATATGGACTTTTTCATGACAAAAACGAAATGAATTTATTAAAAAAAAGTAACTATTAATAACAAAACAAATTGTCCTTAGCAACTAGAAGAATTTAGAGAACGCTATTATATTCATATTGTTAACTGAATATTACGTCAAGTACTGTCACGTGTGGAAATATTGTATCAAGAGATCAAAAGAAAATAGTCGAATCCGTCAACACAACAATAAAAACAATATTTCCACACGTGACAGTACTTGAATACCCTACCGCCGCTTGTTAAAATCATTGGTTTTCTCCCTATCCACAGAAATGAATATTACGAATGCAAATGCTTATAAAGCTTCGTAAATTTCCAAATTAGTTATTACAAAATTCGCTTGAGGATGAAACAGAACTATGTATTTAATTTCATTTCTATAATTGAATTGAAGTTTTTAGCTTCTGTTTTTGAAACATGAGAACTCATATGTAGCGATGGAATCATATTTCTTAAAAAATAATTATAATATAGGCTCTACATGTGTATCGAGCAATTTAAAAAAAAAATAAAAACGAAATTACTAAAGAACTTTGGATTATTAACCTAACGGTTCTTTCCTATTTTCTATATATTCACACACACACACACACACACACACACACACACACACACACACACACACACACACACACACACACACACACATATATATATTTATATATAAATATATATATAATGAGAAAGCGGAAACTTTAGAAATTCATGGTAATAGTTTATTTCGCGAGTTCAATCAGATCACGTCTCTTCAGATCAAACAATTTTATAAATTGTTGTAAAATTATTTTGTCTGAAGAGACGTTATCTGATTGATTTCGCGAAATAAATTATTACCATGAATTTCTAAAGTTTCCGCTTATATCATTATTATATTTTCTCTGTTTTGACATTGAGCTCTCTTTGGATTTATATACTCTTTGGAATTATTCCTACTAATTATCAATTAATATTATATATATATATATATATATATATATATATATATATATATATATATATATATATATATATATATATATAGGAAGCAAAGAGCAGTTAGGCAAAACAACGGTAATAAGGCAAAAAGTTAACAAAGTAAGAATGGTGTTAACACACAAAAGTGGTACAGGCAAGTGGTCGCAGCTTTCTGTCTTCAAGAAAAGGAACAACAAAAATATGGCGGTTGGGTCCGAGATGAAATCCCAGATAGATAGATAGATAGATAGATAGATAGATAGATAGATAGATCGTTATGAATAGACCAAGATGGATATATAGAATACGTTAAAATAGCTGGCTACATAGATAGATATATAAATAGATATGAACATAGATAGATAGATAGATAGATAGATAGATAGATAGATAGATAGATCAGTTATAACATTACAGGGTGACCGCATACATTTGGCCTTGTGTCAACCTGATCCAGACCCCCAGGCGTAGGTTATCGGTTAGCAAGCTCGTCTTGCTGAACATTATTACTGATTGGTGAGTTATATCCTTGCCGGATATGCCCATACTTGTGGCCTTGTTTCAAACTCGTCTTAGCTTAGATAATTACAACTGGTAGAACTAACTACGTCGCAATCATTAGCAGATTTTTTGAAAACCTCCACCCAGCATCAAGTCAAAATATGACACAAGCATTTTTAACTGGTTTTTTCTTTACAAAGTTTTTCATTTTTTTTTTTTTTTGCATATTAATATTTTGTAGTAAAAAAATTCTATTTCAATTTTTTTTTTCCGTGATTTTAAATTTAAACTTTGTCGGTCTGGAATTGTTTCCCTTCTAATTTGTCATTAGTTGAACCGTCATAAAGCCTGCACAATGGTCATAATAAAAGGAACTAGAATTTTTTCAAAGGCTTTTCCGAAACTAGTTCTTTTTAATTTGAAACACGCTTCTTTTATTGTATTTATTTTTTTAAATTCTACTTTGCATTAGTTTTGGCGCGATTTTCTTCCTTTGGGGTTTCCATTACGAACAGCGTTCAATCTTTTATTCAATCTACCGCTTATTTTTTTTCTTTTTATTTGCATTTCTCAAGCCACCATCTCCCCATCGCTTCTTAAAATTATAATTTGCTTGTTCCACGCCCGCCCCCCAAACTTTATGAGTCTCGCTTTCACATTTTCGTGACTTTTAAGCGATTCTATAGTGGGCCATTTAAGAATCAAAATGGAGACTCATTCTCTCTCTCTCTCTCTCTCTCTCTCTGTCTTCCACATTCTCTCCCTTCTTGTTGTCTTTCCCCCTTTCTCTTTTACATCTTCCCCTCCCTTCCCAAACTCTTTCTATGAAATTTAAAACCTTTTATTTTATTCAAATAATAGCACTTATTTTTTCAATTCTCTGGCGGACTTTGCATTTTTTGTTGCCTCACTCACTAAAAATATTTTTTTTTATCTCTCGTTCAAGTTTCTTTTTTCTTTCAATTTCTATTGAAAATTTATAAACACGATTATTGGCAAAGCATGTGTATGCTTCCAAGAATGTGCACATCAAAATATGTGCTAAGAGTTTCTGGCCTCTAGCAATCTCTATTCAACACCACCCTTGCGTTAATATACAATAAGTTAATATTATGAGAACAGGTATATATACTCACAGACGTATATATATATATATATATATATATATATATATATATATATATATATATATATATATATATATATATATATATATATATATATATATATACAAGAATGAATGAACGAAAAGACAAGAAGGAAAACTATTCTTAGCCATAGCATTTCGTCCTCCGAGTGACGTTACCAATTCAAATGTAAGGATTTCTTTTGCTGTGCGTGTTTATATACAAAATCAAGGATGTCACTGGTTTATCAAGGCTTTCTTGAATATTACTCGCTCACTTTTACCTTACCTGACTTTGAAGCATGACACTTTTTCAACCACCGGATATATATTCAGGAGCGTTCTCAAATTTAAAAGCCTTGATAAAGTTTGCTCTTGTAGATAAACACGTACAACAAAATGAATCCGAATGGACGTTGTCGTCACTTCTGGAATTTAGAACGTATAACGTACAATAAGTTACTATTATGAGAACAGGCATATATACTCACACACGTATACATACATACACACACACACACACACATATATATATATATATATCTGTTGTGGATTCTGGGATGAATCCGATATCAATGAATAACAAACGCCAGGAATGGATAAGTAAAATAAATGTATTAACGTAATAATACAAACGGGTAATACGGGTTAGTAGATCCAGGAATGTGGGTTAGTAGCAATAATATATATATCCAATCTTTGTATTGAAGTATCGCGCTATGACTCCTTATCTAACTGTGACACTTGCCGCCTGTGTGTGTGTCACTTACTCTACTACTACTGAACTCTACTACTCTTCTGTCGTTCCGTCTCCTAGACTCAACGTACCACGACTCTCCTCGGGTATTACTGGTAGTATTATATGTATACCTTGGGTGAGTCCATTTGTGGGAAACGGGGGAGACCCCTTAACACCCCTCTCCTTAGATGGGGAGTTAGCATTTTATGGTTGATGATCAGAGGTTCAGTAAACTTTCTCTTCCTGTTTGACCTTCTAAATTCTGTATCTTCCTGTGGTCTTTGAATCTCAAAAGCTTCAAAGATTGCGTCCATTGCATCGTCATTTTCTGTGAGTGACGAGCTTGACTCCTCAACCCGTCTTTTTTGTATTTGGTCAATATATCTTCTATGGGTAAACTTTTCGCCTTGTACTGTGTTCATCACATTTCCCAGCCTGTTAATTATTGTGCCAGGCTCCCAGTAAGCCATATTGTTTCTGAACATCCTAAAGTAAACTCGTACTCCTGGTTTAAATGATCTCTTTGGTACAAAAGGTGTATACTGGTTTTTGTTCTTGTTTGGCAATAATTTATCAAACACAGACCGTATTCTCCGGGCAAACACCAATTCCGCTGGTGAAAGACCAGATGGTGTGTTCCCGTTATGTGTTAATCTGTATACTTGGAGGAACTGCTGTATCGCTTTTTCCCTCGGTACATCTTCGGCTTTTTTTAAAGCTCTTTTTAGTATGTCTACGAATCTTTCGGCTTGTCCGTTCGACCTCAGGTGTACGGAGCTATCTTGATATGCTTTACTTGGTATGTCTCACAAAATTCTTTGCAGTCACTGGAGGTAAATCCACAACGCCGAATCTGTATACAGTTTATGGTATTTTCTGTCGTCGGGTGTTTGAATCTGGAAACCTCAGGCCATTTACTGAAACTATCTACTGTTATTAAGTAGTAGTAACCCTCTATGGGTCCTGCGTAATCCACGTGGAATATGGACCACGGTCTGTCAACTTTAGGCCATGGCTTTTGTATAGACGGTGGTGCTTTCGCCGCAGCAGCACAGCCTTTACAACTTTCCACCATTTGCGTAATATCATCGTCCATGTTAGGCCAGTAGACAAAACTTCTCATAAGTGCCTTCATCCGGTTTTTTCCCGGATGTCCTAAATGAAAATCTTTCAAGATTCGCCTTCGTAGCGACTTCGGTATTACCACTCTCTCGTTATACAATAATATGTAGTCACAGATTGAGAAGCTGTCTGCTAAATTCCTTTCCTTCTCTTCTATTTTTTTCTTGGTATTCTGAATAAATTCATCCTTTTCCGCTTCTCTTCTTATCTCTAGCAAAGTCACAGGTAGTTCCTTTATTGTATTGTATAACACTTTACTGATTTCATCTTCAGCCTGTAATGACGCTATTACCGAGTCTTCCAACGGTTCGCCTTTCGTCGGTATTAATCGCGATCGTCCATCAGCCTGTCCAATTTTATTTGATGGTAAGAACTCAAGTTTGAAATTGTAGTTTAGTAACACATTTCCCCATCTTAAAAGTCTGTTCGCTGTATAGACTGGTAGACCTTTTTTTGAACCGAAAATCGTAAGAAGGGCTTTGTGGTCCGTTTGGAGCGTGAACTCTCTCCCATAAATATATCTGTGAAAACGAGTTATTGCAAATATTATGCCTAATGCCTCCTTTTCGATCTGTGGATAGTTTCTCTCCGCCGGTAATAATGATCTAGATGCGTGCGCAATGGGTTTCTTTGTACTATCCCGCATCTTGTGTAGAGTACATGCACCTACCCCATTTACAATAATGATTTCTAATTCAGGATCGAAATGTGTCAGTGCTAGCTCCGAAGTTATTTTTTGTATTATTTCCTTAAACGCTTTTTTTCAGTCTTCTGTCCAATTCCAATTATTCTCCTTTTCTTAGTAACTCATTTAGTGGGGCCCTCAATTTATGCATATTACCAATAAATTCGCCATAGTAGTTAGTTTTTTTGGTTCAGACATGTTTTTAATTGCCGATGCCCTCTCTGGGTCTGATTTCCTGCCATTTTCATTAATTATATGGCCTAAGTATTTAATTTCATTTAGGAAAAAAATCACACTTTTTCCTTTTATTTTAAAACCAAAGTCCTGAAGTCTGAAAACCTTCTTTATGTGCGATGTGTGCTCTTCAACATTGTCGCTCTTAATTAGAATGTCATCCAGATAAGCGGTCGCAAAATTCTGGCCCGTGAGCATTGTGTCCACCGTCTGCTGAAAAATTGCTGGTGCAACTTTTCCCCCAAACGGTAGTCTGTTGAATTTGTATAACCCTTTGTGCGTATTAATACATAGAATTTTCGTATTCTCTTCTTCTACTGGGATTTGCAGATAAGCCTCACTTAGATCTATTTTGGAAAACATCTTACCGCCGTTGAGCTTTGTAAATATTTTCTCTGGGCTCGGTAATGGGTAATGATGATCTTTTATAGCCTTATTTAGCCCCGTCGAAAAATCTGCGCATACACGGATTTCTCCTGATTTCTTTTTTACATAGACTACCGGTGCTGCCCATTCACTAAACTCTATTTTTGAGAGGATCCCAGTTTGTTCAAGTCTCTCTAATTCTTTGTCGATTTTTTCTATAGAAGCAAACGGTATGTTTCTCTTCTTTTTAAATACTGGTTGGACGTTTTCTTTTAATTCAATTCTAGCTGTAAATTTGTTGCATCGTCCCAACCCGCTCGAAAATACCTCGGGAAATTGATTATGTAATTCTTCCTTTAACTTTGTCACATCTGAATTTTCGCCGTCTAACTTTTTACAAAATGAGCTGATAGGTACGTCCTAAATGTCGAATTTTTGCAGCCAGTCTGTACCCTCTAAATTTTCTGTATCGTTCATTACGTATATCTTGCGTTTTTTTTTGTTTTCTTGTGAAATTTAATATTTACGATTATTTCTCATTCGAATTTTATACGCTTTCCTGTCACCGACTTCGCAATTTTTTGTGTATGTAACATGGTTGGTCTGTTAAGCTTTTTCCATGTCTGTAGGTTAATTATCGTTAGATCGGAACCCGAGTCTAGTTGCAATTTTATCTTTTTATTTAAGATTTCAAGTTCCACATATTTCCTTATGTTGGTATTGTCTTCGTCATGCATCCTAGTAGCTCTTATCCTACTAGTAGCTTTTCTATTCCTACATTGGGATGCCTTGTGCCCCATTTGTCCACACACAAGACAGTTTTTATATTTAAAACGGCAATCCTTGTTCCAATGTAGTCCTCCACATCGATAACATGCAGATGGGGTGGGGGGCTTATATTTGCTTCGATTTTCGTCATAATCTGCCCTATATGTTGTACTTTTTCCCTTATTATAGAATTTTTGTTTTCTTTCCGAGGAGGGTGAAGTACGTAAACTTTTGTTTAACTTCCGTATATGTGATACTCCTGACTCCTCAATGTTCTTTGAGTCTTTCTTTTTACTCAGGCTTTTTTGGCAATCTTCTGATAATTGTTGTAGTGTTAGTCCAGGTTCATTTTGTAGTTTTGAAAGCATTATTTTGCGCATTTCACTATCTTTTTCTGAGACTAACCCTTAAACAAAGATGAGACACTTGAAATTGTCCGGTGTTAATTCTGCCAACCTGAAGTCGTCGCAATGTTTATTCACGATTGCGGCAAACGTGGAATAGTCCTCATTTTCACCCTTTACCAGGTTAAGACATTTCCACCTCTTGTGAAAGAGTGACGTTTTTGGACTGAAAAGCTCTGTAAGACATGTAACTGCTTCGTCAAACGTTAATTCGTACGTCTTTTTTGGCAAAATGTTATCCACAAATTTTGTGTATTCTTCTGCTCCTAGTTTTCTGAGCAACATACGTAGCTTTGCTTCTGTCCAGTTTTGACAATCGATGTTAAAGATGTCTTCGTGACGTCTAAAATAATCCCCGAAATTTTTATCCTCTTCTAGGGAGTAATTGAAAGTTTCTATCGTATTCCACACTGCGTCTTGGGAAAAAGTCGCCTCTTTTTCGATATTTTGTTGTTTGTTACCAGCTACCTTTAATATTAGTTCCTGCGTTTGTAGTAATTGTTTTGCCATGTTCCTTCCATTCTTTCCTGGAGTTGTAATTACTGTTCATTTTGGTATTTTACAAGTTCTACTAAAATATTTTCAAAATCCTCCATGATCAACGTCTTACGAAAAACTTGCTTTTCCATATTTTAGTCCTCGTAAATCTTTTGTCGCCAAGTTGTTGTGGACACTGGCAAAAACGGCAAAGGAGACTTTTTTTCTTTTCTGTGTGAGTTCGAATACCTCGTCGTCAATTTGCTGTGGAAAACGATGTAGAATTTTGTTTCGTTTTCCTTCCCGTGTTAGTTCAAATTCCTCGTCGCCAATTTGTTGTGGACACTGAGGGAGACATTTGTTTCGATTTCCTTCCCGTGGGAGTTCGAATTCCTCGTCGCCAATTTATTGTGGATTCCGGGATGAATCCGATATCAATGAATAACAAACGCCAGGAATGGATAAGGGAAATAAATGTATTAACGTAATAATACAAACTGGTAATACGGGTTAGTAAATCCAGGAATGCGGGTTAGTAGCAATGATATATATACAGTCTTGGTATTGAAGTATCGCGGTATGACTCCTTACTGAGTCTACGTGCTCGCTAACTGTTACGCTTGCCGCCGTCTCTGTGTGTGACTTACTCGACTACTACTGAACTCTACTACTCTTCTGTCGTTCCATCTCGACTCTGTGACTCAACGTACCACTACTCTCCTCGGGTATTACTGGTAGTAGTATATGTATAAATAGTGTATGTATTGGGTGAGTCCATTTGTGTGAAAAGGGAGATCCCCTTAACAATATATATATATATATATATATATATATATATATATATATATATATATATAGTTGATCATTGAACCAGCACAAAGAGGCGACAGTGTGTTTCAAATTAACCGAAATCGTAAAGCCGTTATTTACACGAACTCCCCATTAGGCAAGATGTGGCAGAAGACCGATGTTTATATAGGGCAATCCGAGACCGCAGTTTCCGGCAAAAATTCCCCGTAGACTCCGCTTGCACGTGGTCAGGTTTGTCTACCGCTCCAGAGGAGACTCTGCTCTTCGGCACATTATCGTCTGGGTTCCTCTCCGCGAGAAAGCAGAGAGTTCGACGTCTTGATGCTTTACTCAAACCTTAGCTGGAAAGCAATTTTCAAGTCATGCGCGTTATGTTTTTGCTCGATGAGATGATATACATCGAAATAAAGAGATGAGATGATACACATGGAAACATGAGTGCATTTATGTTGCAGTTTTATACAGGTTTGAATGTAATATACTTTAATAAAATATAAATATGCATATATATGTGTGTTTTTATGCATGCGTATATATATATATATATATATATATGTATGTATATATATATATATATATATATATATATATATATATATATAAAAGTGGACATGGAAGTCAGCACTTAGAGGCGACAGTCTGTTTCATGCTAGTGCAATCGTCAGGCGACTATATATATATATATATATATATATATATATATATATATATGTATGTATGTTTGTCTGTATATACCTGTATGTATATATATGTATATACATATGTATATACATTTATATATATATATATATATATATATATATATATATATATATATATATATATATATATATATATTTATCGATATCTATCTATCTATCTATCTATATATATATATGTATGTATCTATATATATGTATCTATGTATGTATCTATCTATCCATCTATCTATCTATCTATCTATCTATCTATCTATCTATCTATCTATTTATCCACGTATATATATATATATATATATATATATATATATATATATATATATATATATATATATATATGTACATATATATACAAATCTTTTTCTTCATAATCTTCTCATGTAAAAAATTGAAACGTTTTTAAACCCATTAACCTCATATTCTATTTCGATGAAGCAATACAGTACGCAAGATGTAGTATTTTTTTGCCTGGAATAATCATCTGATGAAACGACTAAAAGGACAATGCTTATTAAGAACGAGAAATATTAATTATATTCTTAAAATATTTACCAATATAAAGATCCGTGTAATTAAACAATAATAATAACAATAATAATGATCAGAATCCTTAATTATAAAAAAATATCTTAATTATAAAAAATGTACTGATGAATCTTACAGTAATGAAGCGAAATGCTCTCGAGAATTCTCGTGAGAATTCCCTTAGATATGACGATTCATTTATTGTTTCCTTTTCTGATAAAAAAAAGAAAGGTACGATAATATCTAATTGAAAATATTTCAGGTGAAAAAAATGGACAAAAGATTGATCACGTTTCCGAACTTGAAACTCAAATGAAATAAAAGGCTTTCATTTATTTTTTGACTGGTAAGAATATGTGGTTCACTTGCCAAAACAATACATATGTAGAAACTAAACAATTATCTTTTGTTTCTTTATATGTAGCCACAAGGGATAGGGAGAAGTGGTGGCCCATGATCGCCTACGTTCTGAAAGGACACAGCACATAATAAGAAAGTACAGTCGTGAAAAAAAGGTTAAGAAGTGGTCAGGAGTTAATTAGTTTTATCTGGAAGTTTATTACAGGTAGGCTAACCCCATAAAGATGATGCTGAAATTATGATCGGCTTGATCTACCATATTAGAAAGTATTCAACACTTTCTGCCTTGTTTTTGTTTTGTCAATCATTTCACTGGAACCAAAGCGATACATCCGCCAAGACGCAAGGGGCTACAGAGTGTTAGAGAATATAAGAAACATACTATTAACGATTATTGACAATAAAGAACTAGAATTAAGACAGAAGTTAACGATTGACATTACATTTACATTTTAGAAGATTATAGTTAACTGGAAAGCAAGTACCGGGAAGAGATTTCTACATGCAAGATGTGTGATAGAAGAAACTCTTAGCATAGAACTTACGGTTACATCTAACCAATTCAATTGTAAAACGATGAGACCTTGCCGCCAATCTAGTACTGCGCTTAAATTCACAATGTCTATTTACGATAGCGGAAAGTTCGACTGAAATACTTCCATCGTAGTATTTATAGAAAAAGCACAGGGAAGCTACGTTACGGCGGTAGGCAAGGCACTGAAGCCGAGATGCCAGTTTAGCACCAATAATATTGCAGATTCTTCTCTGGATTTTATCAAGAATATCTAAATACCTAGCAGGAGCCCCAGACTAAATGTGGCAGCAATATCCGAATTATTAACGAATGGTAGACTTATAAATATGTAAAATAGATTCTGTCGGGAAAAATTGTCTAGCATGACACAATGAACAACGTTCTTAACTACGGATTTGGCACTGAATCAAATTTATACTTTCCACGTCATGTTAGCTGAAAACATTAGTCCGTGAGGTCGCAATGAGTCAGTTTCCTGGAAGCTAGTGTCAACCACAATGATAGAAAGTAAAAATGTTTCTCTAATGGATAAAAGATGACGGTTTCGTTTACGAGGCGTTAAAATCAACAAGCCACCGTTTGTCTCATTTAAAAACCGATTGCCTGATCATTAAAAGCGTCAGATTAACTGAGACTAGAATTCTGTTACGAAACCTTGGCTGGAGTTGCTCAATATTCGCCTTCAGACTTTGATATCATTGAAAACCACGTTATGCCCACTTGTGGGAAATTGATTGAACGAATAATTTTTTACGGTTTATCAAATCTATCCCTGGCTACTTTGACTTGCAAATGTCAAGTTTGCAACTGTGATTGTATCATTGATCCGAGCGTTTATCTGATATTCTCAGCATCCTCATCAGCATCCTCATTCTCAACTTCATCATTATCCTTATCAATCATTGAGTAAATAACTGTGAGAAAAAAATGCCTAAAATGTAGTAATGCATCCCTTAAGGGGGCTTGTTTTGTTTTTTTTTTAAAAAAAGAGACCTGTTTAAAAAAGAAAAATGGCGGCCTGTTTACAAAAAATGGAGACATGTTTTTTTTTTAAAGGAGGCTTTTTTTAAAAAAAGGAGGACTGACTTTTTTAAAGGCCTGTTTTTAAAAAAATACGCCTGTTCCTTTTTTTATTTAAAGAATGCGTGTTTTTTAAGACTGTTAAGTGAGGCCTGTTTTGTTTTGTTTTTTAAAAGAAGAGGACTCATTTTTTTTAAAAAGATTTAATTTGAAAAAGATGCCTGTTTTTTTTTTGTTTTTTTTTTAAAAAGCCTGTTTTTTTTATAAAGGAGGCCTGCTTTTTAAAAAAAAAGTAACCTGAAAAGAAGGCGTGTTTAAAAAAAAGAGGACTGATTTTTTTAAAGGTCTGTTTTCTTTTTGTTTTTTTTAAAGGCCTGTTTTAAAGAAAATAGGCGTATTTCTGTTTTTTTTAAAAATGTGTTTTTTGGAGGGTGGGGGGTTAAAGCAGGGCTCATTTTTTTTAAAAACAAGAGCCCTGTTTTTTTTTTTTAAAAAAAGCGGCCTGGTTTGTATTTTTAAAAAAAGGAGGACTGTTTTGTTTTTTTTAATAAAGGAGGCCTGCTTAAAAAAAAAATAAAAGCCTTTTATAAAAAAAAATGAAGCCTGTTTTGTTTAAAAAAAGGTGGCCTGTTTATTTTTTTTAAATGGAGGCCTGTTTTTTTTATCTAAAATAAGGAGTCTTGTTTTATAAAAAAAGTCGGTCTTGTGGCCTGTTTAAAAAAAAGGGGGGGGTCCTATTTTTTTTTTTTTAAAAAAAAAGGGGTCTGCTTTAATAATAATAATAACGAAAAATTTCACATTGCTTATTGGTAATCACTAGGCACGTGTCGACTGACTCTTTTTATTTGTTTTACATTTTGATTTTATTACTTTGTCCCAAACTTTTGCAGCTTTAGCTACTGGTCATTTGATCCCCATTTTATAGATGGCAAAACCTCCCCTTTACAGATTCTTTCTTCAAAAGAAGAAGCGGATAAAGTCGGCATACGCAATGAATATAATTTTTTAAAAGCCAACATACTACAACGCTACTTACGTCCAAAAAACTAGCCCCAAGCAATTAGATTTCATAACTACTATAATCATTTAACTCTAGTGTCAATTGGAACTATATCCACCATTTTGATACATTGGGCCTAAATCTGTTTTTTTTTTTCTCTTGTGTATGTTAGATTATTTTGTGTACGTACGTACTAGTGAGCCAACCCAAATGACTTGACTCGCTTTATAGTTCCCCAAGAGAAGGTTAACCAATCAGGAGACGTGAAATATTCAATCCGTCTTGTATAAAGGCGGCCATTTTGTTTACTCTCTCCGAATATCCAGTGCCAACCTGTCAGGCGAAAGAACAGAAGGAAGAACTACGCTCTGCTACTTTATCGGGATATCCACTGCTAACCTGAACTACGCTTCCCTACTGTCTTCGAAATATTCACTGCCAACCTCTGGATTCTATACTCAAAGACTACCGTCATCGTGAACAACAGTGTAAACATGGCGAATGTCTACATGTTTTAACTCTAGTGTAAACTGAACCTATGTCTACGCTGTTGGAACCTATGTCTATCTTTTTGAATCTATTGCAAGACAGACAATCTCTATCTTCTTCACTAGTGTAGATTAGATCTATGTCTCCTCTTGTTTATCTAATGCAAATCAGACGTAATGTTTTAGTCTCTCGTGGAAATTGGACTTGTGTAGACCTTTATGTCTCCAATGCGAACAAGGCCTGTACGTATTTGACATTAGTACGTATTTGACATTAGTACGATCAATTCATTGACATTAAATAACCCAGCAGGGTTTTTAATGCTGTTAAATAAACCTACCTAACTTCGTTGTATCAATAACATAGCAACCTTTAAATTTAAGCAAATTTATCTGTATTTTACTGAATACTACCCATGATATCACTTATTACCTGAACAGCGAATATTCACAGATTTTTTGATTCTGATGTTTTTTAAAGAAAATATTTATGAATCTTTATTTTCAATTTCTCTGTTGTACAAATATGGCAACAGAGATTTATTTTTGAAAGCGCTGTTAAAATTCGATGGTTTTCTTCTCAAATCAAAAATTCTCTGCCGAAGCTTACATTACTCTGAGTCAATAATCGAAATCTAAGCCTGTAGAAATTTTCACTGTAGCATTTTTGAGAGTTCTGCCATCATAAAAAAAGACTGTGAATAAGACGAACGTAACATTCAGACCCGTGAGGGAAAATACTGAAGTGCGTTTGGCAAGCTGAGATGTGAATAAACAATGGATGGTGGTAGAATTGCGATTTCATTTACCAAGTTTAACTCTTCTATTTCCTTTACGAACATAAATTGCTTGTTGAATCGAATTCCCGTGAGTGAGAAACGCTCTCTATTCTCCGTGAAAGACTTGAACACATCTTGAGAATAATACGAATTCAACTCATTCAGATACACGCACACATCATGAAGATGGCGTTAACGAGCATGCGCAAACCACCATAAAAAAACATCGTATACAGGAAGCATACGTGCTCACACATTTATAAGTTTGACAAAGATGAAAAGCGCGGGCGATTCAAATTTAATACAGACGTTTTTGATCATCTTTTTTGTAACAAGATGCTCGTTCTTATTCCACTACATTTATTTTTAGACAACATATCACGATACGATAAGTAGATAGACAAACAGACATATAGATTGATAGATAGATAGATAGATAGATAGATAGATTAGAATAGATAGAAATATATGAACAAATTATATATATATATATTTGTGTGTGTGTGTGTACAGATAGATAGATATGAACACAGTAAGATAAACACAGTAGATAGATAAGTAGATATGAATCTGAGATAGATAGATACATATGAACACACTTAGAAAATGAACAAATACAGTATATATATATATATATATATATATATATATATATATATATATATAATGTATTTGTATATTAGATAGATAGATATGAACACACTAAGAAAATGAACAAATACAGTAGATAGATAGATAGATAGATATGAGCAAACTGAGATAGATAGATAGGTAGATATATAGACAGACAGACAGACAGATAGATAGATAGCTAGATATGAACACATTAAGAAAATGAATAAATACAGTGGATAGATAGATATATAGATATAGATAGATAGATAGATAGATACATAGATAGATATGAAAGCACTTAGAAAATGAACAAATACAGTGTATATATATATATATATATATATATATATATATATATATATATATGTATAAATACTGTATTTTTATTTTAAAATAAAATTATGTTATTAAATTACATATCTGTAATTTAAAAAAAATAGAAATTGAGACGCTATTCCGAACATTTAAAGACTTACTGAAGGCCGAGGCATTCAAGGATCGGCATGATAAAAGCAGAAACTCTTCAAAAATATTTTCGAAACAATTAAAAATTGCAGGACACGAACTACGCAACCACCTTGACATATTTGAAAAAAAAAAGCTGATAAGACCAACATTTTCGTCATCCTAAACAAATTGGATTGCAACAAAAAAACTTGACCACATACTCCATGATCACATAAAGTTTTAAAAAAACTCAACAAGAACCCGACCAACCAACTAAAATCAAAGCTTAATAAACTCATTAATGCTAATAATGCTGAACAGAACTCTTTAAAACTCCCTAAAATTGTTGGTGATTATAGACCTGGTTACATACGGCACTATAAAAACACATGAACCTAACTATCCTCTCCGGCCTATCATATCACAAATTCCTACTCCTGTATATCAACTAACAAAATACATTAACCAACTCATTGCTCTCTACCTTCCTAGTAAATATAGTGTTAAGTCAACATTAGAAGTAATCCAAATCCTAAAAAGTGAAAAACCCAACAACGTAATCATAGCTTCACTTGATGTTGAAAACTTATTTACCAATGTCCCTGTTAGTGAAACTATTGACATAATTATAAGAAATATATACAGTAACCCATCTTTAACCCCACTTAAAATTAATCCTAATATATTACGGAAACTACTATTAGCTTGTACTACTGAAGTCCCTTTCTGAGATCATAGTAATAATATATATATATACAACGTCATGGTGTCTCCATGGGTTCAGTATTGGGTCCGTGATTTAGCAATTTCTACATGACGAACCTTGAAAATAAGATATTTACAGCTTAAAAAAAAAACATCCGTCTAAATAAAATACGTTGATGATATTCTTATGTTATTTAAAAATACAGATGAATTACTTCAACTTCAAAAACTTTTCCAAAATAATTCTGAACTTAAATTGACGTATGAACTCAATATTACTAATAAACTTCTCTTCCTTGACATATTGATACACACAAATAATAACAAATTTACTATTTCGCCATACAAAAAACCTACCAGCATAAATTCATGTACACTTAACTACAAGAGTGAATGTCCATATTACTAAAAAATAGCAATTATAAAAAATCTAAAACATCGTGCAGAAACTAATTCATCTACAAAACAGATTTTTACAGTGAACTAAAGAATATAAAACAATCACTTATTATTAATAGCTTTACAAACTATATAATTGATGAACAAATAAAATACTTTCTTAGAAGTCTCAATACTTGTCTATATAATTTAATGAAACATGCATCAATATATATATAGACAAATAGATATGAAAAGTTTAGAAAATGAATACACACACACACACACACACACACATATATATATATATATATATATATATATATATATATATAGATAGATAGATATGAACATACTAAGAAAATGAACAAATACAGTATATATATATATATATATATATATATATATATATATATATATATATATATATATATATATATATATATATACCGAGATAGACTGGAATAGATAGATAGATAGATATTAATAAACTGAGATAGATAGATAGACAGAACTTGACGTAGATAGAGAGATAGGTAAGACTTGTTTTAGATAGATAGATCCGAACAGACATAGATAGATCAATCGAACTTGACGTAGATAGAAAGAGAGATAGATAAACTTGATTTCGATTGAAAGATAATGAACAGCCTGATATATATATATATATATATATATATATATATATATATATATATATATGTATATATATATATATATATAGAGAGAGAGATATAGATAGATAGATAGATAGATAGATAGATAGATAGATAGATAAATGTGATCATAGATAGATAGATCGATAGATAGTTAGATAGATAGATAAACGTGATCATAGATAGATAGATAGATAGATAGATAAATGTGATCATAGATAGATAGATCGATAGATAGATAGATAGATAGATAAACGTGATCATAGATAGATAGATAGATAGATAGATAGATAGATGTGATCATAGATAGATAGATAGATAGATAGATATGAGTAGACTGAGATAGATAGATAGATAGATAGATGTGAATAGATAGATATGAGTAGAATGAGATAGATAGATAGATAGATAGATGTGAATAGATAGATATGAGTAGACTGAGATAGATAGATAGATAGATAGATAGATAGATAGATAGATGTGAATAGATAGATATGAGTAGACTGAGATAGATAGATAGATAGATAGATAGATAAATGTGATCATAGATAGATAGATCGATAGATAGATAGATAGATAGATAAACGTGATCATAGATAGATAGATAGATAGATAGATAGATATATGTGATCATAGATAGATAGATAGATAGATAGATATGAGTAGACTGAGATAGATAGATAGATAGATAGATAGATAGATAGATGTGAATAGATAGATATGAGTAGACTGAGATAGATAGATAGATAGATAGATAGATAAATGTGATCATAGATAGATAGATCGATAGATAGATAGATAGATAGATAGATAAACGTGATCATAGATAGATAGATAGATGTGATCATAGATAGATAGATAGATAGATAGATAGATAGATAGATATGAGTAGACAGATAGATTTATAGATAGATAGATAGATAGATAGATAGATAGATAGATAGATATGAGTAGACTGAGATAGATAGATAGATAGATAGATGTGAATAGATAGATATGAGTAGACTGAGATAGATGGATAGATAGATAGATAGATAGATAGATAAATAGATAGATAGATAGATATAAACAGTGAGATAGATAGATAGATAGATAGATAGATAGATAGATAGATAGATAGATATGAGTAGACTGAGATAGATTGATAGATAGATAGATAGATAGATAGATAGATATGAGTAGACTGAGATAGATAGATAGATAGTTAGATGTGAATAGATAGATATGAGTAGACTGAGATAGATAGATACATAGATAGATAGATAGATAGATAGATAGATAGATAGATAGATGGGAATAGATAGATATGAGTAGACTGAGATAGATAGATAGATAGATAGATGTGAATAGATAGATATGAGTAGATTGAGATAGATAGATAGATAGATAGATAGATGTGAATAGATAGATATGAGTAGACTGAGATAGATAGATAGATAGATAGATAGATAGATAAATGTGATCATAGATAGATAGATAGATAGATAGATAGATAGATAGACAGATAGATAGATATGAGTAGACAGATAGATAGATAGATAGATAGATAGATAGATAGATAGATAGATAGATGTGAATAGATATATATGAGTAGACTGAGATAGATAGATAGATAGATAGATAGATAGATAGATAGATAAATGTGATCATAGATAGATAGATCGATAGATAGATAGATAGATAGATAGATATGAGTAGACTGAGATAGATAGATAGATAGATAGATAGATAGATAGATGTGAATAGATAGATATGAGTAGACTGAGATAGATAGATATATAGATAGATAGATAGATAGATAGATAAATGTGATCATAGATAGATAGATAGATAGATAGATAGATAGATAGATAGATAGATATGAGTAGACTGAGATAGATAGATAGATAGATAGATAGATAGATAGATAGATATGAACAGACTGAGATAGATAGATAGATAGATAGATATGAACAGACTGAGATAGATAGATAGATATAAACAGACTGAGATAGATAGATAGATATATAGATAGATAGATAGATAGATAGATGTGAATAGATAGATATGAGTAGACTGAGATAGATAGATAGATGTGAATAGATAGATATGAGTAGACTGAGATAGATAGATAGATAGATAGATAGATAGATAGATAGATAGATAGATAGATAGATAGATAGATGTGAATAGATAGATATGAGTAGACTGAGATAGATAGATAGATAGATAGATGAAAACAGAAATAAAGGTCAATAGAGATAACCGGGATTTCATTTCGATTTAAAAATCAACCCAAATCATAACAACAACAACAGTAATAACAACAAGAATGTAGTGAATGAGATGAAAACTTAGGAAGAGTTTGATGGAAAATCGAAAGGAGTTGGACGTGAGTGAGTGATGGTACCAGCGGAGGTGATGGAGTGAGTGTTAGGGGGCGAGTGGAGGGGAAAAAGATTGTCGATAGAAGGAAGGACATTGAGAAGGATCAATTGTGTTAGGAATGTCTGGATAAGAGTCTTTTAAATGAAATGCCAACAAAGAATATTTTAAATTAACTGTGATTATTAGAGGTGATAAGACAAATCAAGTCCGACAGAAAGAATGATGTAAGGCGTTTGTCCCATAATAAATTGTACAATGTGTCTCTGGAACAAAAATGAAAGTGTATCAAATGTTATGGGACAAGTGTATTATTTATATTTTCCGTGTTGGTAGACGTCCATATAAAGCTGGCAAATGATTTGATGTGAACTAAATTGTTTATTAGAAAAAAAGAAAGAAATTTAGATGTCAGTGTTATTTTCATTTTGTCGTCATTTAGACGACAATTTATTCATCGCCCTCTGTATATCTGTTCAAATGAGATGTCAGTGTAATTTTCATTTTGGCGTTATTTAGACGACAATTTATCCATCGCCCCCTGTATTTAATTGCTAGATTATCACTGCAGTTTCTTCTTACGTAAATTTTCTTTCGTTTTTCTTGTCTTCTATTTATCGTTTTTTTCGCTAACAAATACACGGGTATTTCAGCTATTACATATATATATATATATATATATATATATATATATATATATATATATATATATATATATATATATATAAAATTCATATTTCATCGATTCGTGAGAGCTCGACCCCAGTCTAATGCGCTTAAATTCATGACATCTAGGTACCATAGCGAAAAGCTCACCCGAAAAATTACCATGAAGTTATTTATAGAAAAGACACAGAGAGGCAATCTTGCCGCGTTGGGAAACTGACTCAAGCAGGGTCGCCCGATCAGGTCCAATAATATTGCTGACTCTTTAGATTTTATCAAGTAGCTCAAGGTAAATAGCAGGGTGGGGTCCCGACCATATGTGGCAGCAATATTCTAAGCATCGACGAATGGTAGGCTTATTGATATGTAAGACAGATTTCGGAGAGAAAAATTGTCTTGCTCGACATAGCGAACCGAATATTTTAGCAGCAGACCTAGCAATGAGTTCGATATAATCTTTCCACTTCAGGTCAGCTCAGAACGTTAACCTGAGAAGTGAGTACAAGTCGTTTTCTGGATGTTAACATCAGAGTTCGCGCGAAAAAAATGACAAGCGGCTCACTGATATTTTGTATAAATTACGATTTGTTTTTTCACCTTTAAAACACTACGCATTGTTTTTTTTGTTTTTTTTTTTTGTTTTTGGTGGGGGAACTTTTCGAGTTAATTTTTGATTTGTATGAACACATTACGCATTTCTGTTCAACTATCCGTCTGTGTATAAAATTCTGTGACATCTTTAGTCCGTCACTCGCTCTATCACGGTTCTCTAAAGTAGCCATACACTGACCGATCGAAAGCAAATTGCGTGGAGAAGTTCAAACAGGTAAGGGGGGGGGGTATACAAAGTGCAGTTGATTTTACTAGGGTGCGTACAATAAGTTTTCCAATAAAATTCTGCGATTTCCATTAGTCCAAAACCAAATTAGAAAATATTGTTTATCATTAAATCCTGTAAAATTAAATTAAAGAAATAATTGAACGGCAAATTAGGTTTTTTCAGAAAGTATTTTTCAAAAGAAATCAATTTATTCAAATTTCATAGATAGGTTTTCGAAATTGAACGAAACGGAGAGTTTGTAAATCTCGACAAAAATGTTAGTATATATGAAAATTTAAAGAAAGGATATGCTAAAAGCAATAATTGTATTTTTATTAATTAATTATTTGTTATTTTAATCATCAATTTTTTTAAATAGTGGGAGAACTATAAACAAATCCCAAGGTTAAACGATTCAAAATGTTGAAATTTGGCTCTCGAAAGAAATATCGCCAGATGTATGCTGCATGCACAAGAGTAAGAAATCCTAAGAATTTATTCTTCACTGTTAAAAACGAAAAAAAAAAGAAATTTTCTTCAAAAAATATTGTTGACCATGAAGTCCTATGAAATTAAATTAAATTAAAGTCATTTTTAAATCGCGAAGTAGGAGATTTGTCGAAGTATTTTTTCAAACAAATCTAATTTAATCGATTGGCTTGCGAATTTGAAATAAACGTAGAGATTGTAAAATCTCGACAAAATAATTGTTAACGATAACTTCAACAATACTAAATGCTATGTGGACTTGAACACGTGTCACAGTGTTGCAAAAAATTCTAGTTAAAAAATGAAGGAAAAACAGAAGAAAGGAAAAGAAAGAAGTGGATGCACAAAGAAAATGAAAGATGAAATGAAAGAAATGACGTAAGACAAAATCAAAAACATAGAAGAAGAAAATAATTGAAAGGAAGAAGGTATTTAAGCAACAAGAATGGAGGTAAGAAAGGGTGAAAGAACAAAGAAACTTCCACGAAAGAAGAACAAAAGAAAGAAAACATAGGAATGAATGAAGAAATATAAGCTCCAAAGATCACGTGCAATACAATAAAACCAATTAAAAGCTTTATTAGGCTAAAAACAGCGCCATATTTATTTTAATGCATAGATACAAGCGAGATGGGAGATATCGTCTGCTTATTTTATTAACACAACATGTATGAAAGAAAAAAATGAAGGAAAGAAGAATTTAAATGAAAGAAATTGAAATATATCTAGAAAATGATTTGAGAAGGAAACACAATTGAAGAGAAGTTATCAATTATGGATGAACTGATAAGAACAAAACAAAAACAAAGAATAGAATTCAAGTTTAGGCGAGGAAACGGACCAGGCTGTATCAGATAAAAAGAAACGATTTAAAAGTTGTGAAAAGATTACGAGTTAGGGAGAAGGTCTAACGAAAATGTATGTACGTGCGGAAAAATACTTCCCCGCGGGATCAAAAAATAAATTCCTATATGATCGCGGTTTTAATAATATTAAAACAAAAAACGCGCGAAATGTGTTACTGCAAAAGTGAGCGTCCGACTGAAAGTGTATACGAAAACCCGCTGAAAAGCTGTCTCCTCACACCAAATAAAAAGATCCCTGCTCGAAATTATGATATTAAGTTACCACGTCAGTTTTTTTTGTTTTTTTTTTTGGTGGTGGATGACGCTGAAAATTTTCAGTACCTAACCCCGCGTACCAAATTAATGCACATATTTCAGTTACATAACTTTAGGGCAACAGAATCACCAGTTCAGACGCTGCAGTTTTTTTTGTTTGTTTTTTTTTTCGAGCAAGTAGCATTTCTGGGTATGACGATAAAGTCCATCCAGCAGCAAGGCCGCTGATCAAGAGGTTTACAGTAGCTTGGAACCACCTCTTAATTGCTGGTGTTCCCAGGTCCACCCTTACCAGGTATGGTAGCATCTTCAAGATTCCAGTTGTGGGCAAAGAGTTAAACCCCAAACTGGGGCCAAAACACTATGAAAGTATAAAAATACATTGTTATAGTAAATATACGTGCAATATTTTTGAGCAAAATATTATCAGCAATACATTTTTCAGAATAAAAAAAAACAGCGAAATAAATAAAAATAACAGTAATACATTTGACATTCAGCAAAAAGCCTCTTTACAAAAATAGACAAATGAAACCTAATCTACAAATTTAATTTACAAATAGTACATATTCTATTCATACGAACCTATCCTAAAAATGTTGTCGGCATTAAATAACCCATTGAGGTTGATATACCGTAAAACAAAATAAACCAAATCAATCTAAACCAAAGAATACATATTCTATTCATACGAAACTATCCTAAAAATATTGTCGGCATTAAATAACCCATTGAGGTTGATATGCCGTAAAACAAAATAGACGAGCCAATCTAAACCAAAGAATACATATTCTATTCATACAAATCTATCCTAAAAATATTGACGGCATTAAATAACCCATTGAGGTTGATATGCCGTAAAACAAAATAAACCAAACCAATCTAAACCAAAGAATACATATTCTATTCATACGAATCTATCCCAAAAATATTGCCGGCATTAAATAACCTATTGAAGCTTTTATGCCGTAAAACAAAATAAACCAAGCGAATCTAAACCAAAGAATACATATTCTATTCATACGAATCTATCCTAAAAATGTTGTCGGCATTAAATAACCCATTGAGGTTGATATGCCGTAAAACAAAATAAACCAAACCAATCTAAACCAAAGAATACATATTCTATTCATACGAATCTATCCCAAAAATATTGCCGGCATTAAATAACCTATTGAAGCTTTTATGCCGTAAAACAAAATAAACCAAGCGAATCTAAACCAAAGAATACATATTCTATTCATACGAATCTATCCTAAAAATGTTGTCGGCATTAAATAACCCATTGAGGTTGATATGCCGTAAAACAAAATAAACCACAACTAGTAAGTAGTCTTTTACCGGGTGGAGTTAATAGCCCCCACCGCCAATCGGTTTGGGATATAAAGTTTTCATTCTCATAGGCTGGTTGACAGACAAAGTGATAGATCCCAATCACCCCAGCTATTAGTCCTTCTATAGCTGACAGGACATTGGCTCAATTTTAAACTTATCACACGCATTTCCAACTTCTATATCGAAAACCACTTCATTCACAGCATCTTAATAGGGATGAAGAGATGTTTTTGTTTTTTTGTTTTTTTTAGTAATTAACGTTTTTATTTTATATGTGTAGCTCGTTAAACTGATGCCATGGAAGTATCAGCAGAGCAACGACAAGCAGGCAGTGTTCTGTCTGTGGAAAAAGAGGTTGTAAGGCGGAAAATGATTCATCACCTACAAGACCGCGTCTTCGCCTTTGGACGATATCAAGAAAGGCAAGTGAGGAATGGGCAGCTCAAGGCATATATGGCAGCAATACTGCATTCTTGGTCTGACCTGGCTCTTGTAAATAGAGAGAGTATACCAGGGAGAGTCAGATAGTTACCAGAGAGGTACAATGAAACAGCCATACTTCCTGCGACTTTAGCCATAGATCGGTTAGATTTCCTCTTGAGTTCTGGGGAGAACTTGAGCCCCAAAAAGACGTCCCTCTGGTTCATCGATACATCCAAGTCACGTGTTCTCATGAACTATATACATTAATCCCACCACCGCTGACTTTTACAACGTGGACAATTGTATATCACGTCGGACTAGACAATTTTTCTCGCCAGAATCTATCTTACATGTTTATAAATTTATGATTCGTCATTGCTTTGAATATTACGGCTACATCTCGTCTCGTGCTTCAGCGATATACAGAGTTCTATGGGTAAATTTTCGCCATTTTACATTTTTAATTTCGCGCATGCGCGTTGTTTGTTTTTGCACATAGTATACTAGGTATTGAACTCAAGGGCACATGGCACAGTGGATAAAATCGGTAGTTAGATCCAGTGACAGGACCCAAAGAGTGTGAGTTCAATACCCGGTTAAGGCAGTGGAGAACTTTGAGAGGGGAATTAACAGGAGATAAGTGACATCCATTAGACATGGCACGTAGAACTAGAACAGTGAGCGAAATAAAGTGTTCAGTTCGACATTCCAACCATCTGAAGATGGTCGGAGAGTACAAGGGCTGAAACGTTGTGATAAACATGGCGACAAAGATGAGGACCATAGTCAGAATAATGTAAATATTGTAAGTAAGTTTTAATCGAACAGCTTATTTCCGTCAAACACGACTCTGTGGAACCGACTTCCAAGAAGATGTTTCCCTGATCAATTGCAATCTTAACTTGTTTAGGGCTATGGTTTTCATTTATCTCCCCTACATATTCGCATAAACTGTGCTTCTTACAATGTAAGTAGCTCCAGGAATTTGTGCAGAGTAAACCTCACTGTAAGAAAAAAAATGATTTAGCGAGACATGTTAGGTAGACATTATACAACGTTGAAATGCCCTGCACTTTAGGCTCGGTCAATGCATGGTGAATGTTTCTCGATTAGTAAACAACTGATATTACCCTTTTCATTTCTGTGTTTGCGGACAGATTTGAACATTGAAATAAAACCGAAAATTAGCTCACTGCTTGTAGAACGGTGATCTCTTATGTCAGGGATTACTCATTTGTATAATTTGATCAGATCAAAGCAAGACTGAATATTCACAAATATTTTAATTTTAACGAGACACTCTCATGGATCTTAACTCACTCTCACATATTCATAGAAACTTATAGAAATATATATATATACATAAGCATAGAGGGACTTGTGCAAATGTGTACACACTAGAAGAAACTTGTCAAAGATTCAGAAGTTTGGCGCAATTAAATTTAATTCACAGTATTTAAAAAGAGAGAGAGAGAGAGTAAAAAAAAATAGAAATAAATAAGCATCCTTCTTTTTCCGAAATTAAAATTAAAATATAAACAGAAAGGAAAAGAAAGTTGAAGACAGCGGAACTTTTATGAAATAAAAAGGCACAAAATATTAGAAATTACCCGTCTTTCTTTTTTCGTTTTTTTTGTTTTTTTTTTTAACTGGGACGAAATGAAATATTTTAAAAATTTAAACTGATATTTTCTTCTTTTTTTTTTTTCATTTTTCGTTGCTTTCGTTTGAGGAAACTTCGCAATCATGGTAACATTGACGTAATTGAAAATATTTGTGTCGTGAGACCATTTGTATATTATTTAACGATAAATGAGATATGCGAAAAGCATGTATACCGTCTTCTGCTGTATCAGATAGTACGTGTATATGGTGCATATACGCGGCTGTAAAAGGAGCCGCTGCATTTTGAGTGCACTTTTAAATAATTGCATAACGTGTGTGCAGTTTTGTGCGTATTATTTTATTGGGAGTCCATATCTATATTAATATCTTAATTGGGCGTGTGTCTCAGGATTTAAGAATTTATGTCTGAGATAAATTATAAAACCATTTATATTATCTTTATTGACTTATTTTTGTATTTTTTTTTTTACACTTTAAAAGCTGTGGTTGTCTGGAATGTGATTCATATGTCTGTGTTTGTGTTCAGAATTTCTAAAGATTTTATTTGAATTTTCACGTTGTCGATTTGTACAGTGAGGCAATAACACAATTTGAATCTATTTTTCTCGCTGAATATCGACTTGCTTGGTGTTTTGATTATAGTTTTGGGATTGTTGTCGGAAATTCACTTTTCTTTTTAAAAATACTCGAAGAAATCAAATTGTCCATAACTTTTTAAAAAAAATGACAAGATCCGAAACGGTTATAAAATAAACAAAACAATAACTACTTTAGTATCTGTTATTTTTTAAGACATTTTCATGTTTATACATTCTTTTTATAGATACAGATATTTAAGTAAATGCTCTGTTTATAATAAACAGTATTAACGACAATTACCGGTCTGAATGTCCGAGAAATTTTCATAGAAAATACGCGCCCTCCGACAGGAATCGAACCTGTATCCAATACGGAACCGTCATATAGCCTGCCGTGCTTTTACCGATTGAGCCACAGAGCAGCGTTTCAGTTAGCAATGCCGATTTTATTGTTTTTAATCCACAGTTCTCCATGATTTTCTCTCATTCATTCATATTTGCTCAATGCGTATCCAAATGTAAACAAATGACGTCATACATTATGAAATGGACACAGTCTGACAATTATTTTTAAAGTCATTTTTTATGTTTATACGTTCTTTTTATAGATACAAATTTTTAAGTAAATGCTCTGTTTATAATAAACAGTATTAACAACATTTACTGGCCTGAATGTCCGAGAAATTTTCATAGAAAATATGCGTCCTCCGACAGGAATCGAACCTGTAACCTATGCGGAACCGTCATTTAGCCTGACGTGCCTTAACCGATTTGGCCACAGAGGAGCATTCGGTTAGCAAGGTCGATTTTACTGTTTTTAAACACAATTCTCCATGATTTTCTCTCATTCATTCATATCTGCTCAATGAGTATCCAAATGTAAATAAATGACGTCACACATTATGAAATGGACAAAGTTTGACAATTATTTTTTAAGACATTTTAGTATCTGTCTATATTTCTGAGATTAGGTATTATGTACACTATTTACATTATTCGGACTATTGTCCTCATCTTTGTCGTCATATTTATCACAACGTTTCGGCCGTTTTACGCTCCGGCCTTCTTCAGGTGGTTGGAATGTCGAACTGAACACTTTATTTCGCTCACTGGGGTAGACTGTTCTAGTTCTGCGAGCCATGTCTACTGGATGTCACTTATCTCCTGTTAATTCCCCTCTCAAAGTTCTCCACCGCCTTAACCAGGTATTGAACTCACACTCTTTACTCTCCCACCATCGTGAGTTGCTTCCCTCTCTTTTCTATTAATTTTTTCATGACATTTATTCTGATGAGTTTTCCCTCTTGGTGTCTGGACTACAAAGATGTAAACGTTTTGCTAGATTGGCAATTAGGTCTCACAGTTTTACTATTGAACCGTCTAGACGTAACCGTATGTTTTATTTTAATAAATTTCCTCTGTCTTTTCGACAAATACATTCATGGAATTTATTCCGATAAGCTTTCGTCCTTGATTCATTGACTGCATTAATTTAACCATACTACTAGATTGGCAATTAGGTCTCCCTGTTTTACAGGTGATCAAGCTAGATGTAACCATATGTTATATTCTAATAGTTTCTTTTTCTCGTGCTTCATGCCTGTGGAATTCTCTTTCGATTTTTTGCCTCCTTGCCATCTTTAATATTCAAAAATTTAAATGTAACGTCAACCGTCATCTTCTTCTTCTTTTCTTTTCTTGCCCTTTCCACTAACTAATGGATTCTCATTCTCTTCTACTCCCAGTAAATTCTTGGGGTAATTAGTGACACTAACGCGTTGCTTGGAGCGAATGATTAAAAAAAAAAATAAAAAAGTTCTCTATCCACCTACTTTGTTTCTACGTTTCATCAACGACCATTTTCATTTTCTTTTTCATTCCCAGTAAATCCTTTGTGTCAAGGGGTTACAGAAGATTTGGAGCGAGAGCAGATAGGAGTGATAGAAGGAAGCGATGTGGAGAAGGATAGTGGATAGATCAAGGCAACTGGAGTTGTCGATTGACGTTACATTTCAATAGTTGGAGATTATAGTTGTCAAGGAAACAGGAATAAGGAAGGGAGTTCCACAGGCGAGAAGTGCGAGATATGAAGCTATTGGAGTAGAAGAGACGGCTACATCAAACAGTTTCAACAGTGAGAGGGTGAGAGCGGGATGCCAGGCACGTAGGACGCTTGAATTCATGGTGTCTGGTAACCGGCGAAAGCAGCTCATCGGAGCAATTACCGTGAAAGTATTTGTAAAAAAGACAGAGAGAGGTGACGGCGCGTCTGTGAGAGAGCGACTGCAGACGAGATGCCAGATCAGGGCCAATTACATTGGATATCAGTCTCTGGATCTTATCAAGAACCCCGAGGTAAACAGAAGGGGCTCCAGACCATATATGGCAACAATACTCCATGTAAAGGCGAATGATTGATTTGTAGATTGTCTTAGTGGCTTAATACCCTTGCTTGTGGTGAAATGATTAAACAAATGAATGTGAAGAAACGAGAAACTACTCCAATATCTTATCGAAGAACAATGCATAATTGTCAGATGTCACATGAAAGGAAGCTGTGATGAGCGGTTATCAGTAACATCTTGAAGGGAATATCCAAATATATACGCATAATCTACAATTATTATGTTCATAAAACAACACCATTCTTACCACTCTACGGTATTTGGATATAACCAATCATTTGTTTCACATCGATATAATAAATCCGAATGTCAGTGTGTCACTGTGTCACCCTTTTTCAAATTTATTCTAGGAGGCCGTAGCCCAAGATATCATAAACTTTTGGAATCCGGCCGACTCCGTAAGCAAATTAAAAACATTACGGGCCGGATCCGGAGCCCAATGCTGGAATTTGGATTCACAAATTTTCATTACTGCGATTGTTTTCGGCGATTTTTTTTAAGTGATGTTTTGCGATGAATGTTTTTTGTACGATAACAATTTTTATAACTTGGAAATAAATTTGGGATTAATCAAAATTGATTGCGATATCCAGCGAAAGCCACACATGAAATAAAAAAAAATCGTTTGTAGGGAAAGTAAGGACCTACGTAGATCAAATTGTCTTTAAAATAAGTGGCGACAGAAGAATTATCCTTGAAGTTTTAAAAGATAAGGTTAAATATTAATGCAATACTTAAAAGCAGCAATCAAATTTGAGATCTTCTGTAGTTTATTGTTGCCTATCGCATCTACACTTCTTTATATATTATGATGAAGGCCCAATCAAGAGCCCCCCACAGGAGCTAGCGTAAATGCCGACCGATAGGGCGGTTTTTAAGCCAATTGGTAAATAATTGCATATTCCAGACACGTCAGAATATTATGAGAGACTTTATTTAGGACAATGGATAGAGGCACTGGCAGAATCTTGGACTCCTTGGGATCAGTTTCATCTCATCGCTTAACATCGGACTGCTTGAAATCATAAGCAGAGATCCGCGTCTTGCACGGTAACACAACAGAGGAAGTAGGACAGTTACTACCCTTTGATCTGATATTTACTTTAACCCCTACTCTCCACACACGGATATAAGAAGGTTATGGCCACATCAGGCTGAAACACCGGGGTTCCCTGTATGATCACCGGTTAAAAAACGCAGGGCCTGGTGGGTGACCGCTGGAGAATGCCATGTACCCTAAGCTTGGATGTGCGGGTAGTGTAATGGATAATGATTCGGAATTGTTAATCGGAGAGCCGAGTTCGAATTCTAGTTAGATTCGACATGTTCATTTAAGTGCCAATAAGAAAGGTATAAATCTGTTGTGGTTTTTTAGGGGCCAGAAAGAAAGACACGGGAAGAAAAAGGTAGGTTGAACAAGTCTATTGAAATAACAGATATATACAAAGTAAGAGTGTGATTAGTCAACAGATAGAAGTGTCCGTCCAAACTGTCAGGTTACACTGCGTCCCGACTGCCGATATATAACAGTCCCCCCACAAGGAATGTATGTGGCACAAGGCAGAGTTTAACGTGGGTTTCTCCGAGACCGTAGGCTTGGCCAAAAATATTCCCTTTGAACCCGCATAAGCGGGTTCGGGATTTGTCAACCTCCCCGGACGAAACTTTGCCCTTCGGCAGAGCTTCGTCCGGGTTCCACCCTGCCAAAGCAGAGAATTCGGCAGAAGCCACACACAATCAGAGACTGCGTCGCGACTGCCATATTTAACAGACCCCCCACGAGGGATGTATGTGGCACAAGGACGAGTTTAACGTGGGTTTCTCCGTGCCCGTAGGCTTGGCCCAAAATATTCCCTTAGAACCAGCATAAGCGGGTTCGGGATCTGTCTACCTCCCCGGACGAATCTTTGCCCTTCGGCAGAGCTTCGTACGGGTTCCTCTCTGCTAAAGAAGATAGTTCGACGGGAAGTCAGAAAAATGCGTTCCGACTGTCTCTTTAGGAAGTCTCGCAGGTTAGTATTTATGAAGGTAGAAGAGTTGATTCCAATGTAGGTAGCTCACCATAACAAAATCCACCTGTTTCCCCCACTTATGGGTTAAATATTTTCTGAAATACCTTCTCCCAATCTAAAATATATTTTCTGGTTTTCAATAGCCAGCGACGGGTTGATAAACTGTAGAAAATGTATCAAACAATCTAAAGGACGCAAGATTTGACATATGAATAGTTTTACGTGGGGCGCACATACACACAAAAATAGTCAAAAGATAAAAATTAAACAAATAAGTGACGAACTCAACGAAGATATCATTTATTGGCAAGGGGAGGTGCTGATATAGATTTGGAATCTACTGGGCAAAATATTGTTTTGGCTTAAACCTCCCGAAAGCAGAAACACAGAAGAGTAGAACAGATATTACGCTCTGATCATAGCTAGAATTTAGGAAAATGTGCATATTTGAAATGTTGGCCTTGTGCCTTACACCTTCATATTCCACAGAGAAAAGAGAAAGAGAGAGATTCTTAATCAAGGATCAATTATGAAGAGGAATTTTTTTTTATTACTCAGTGTACACGTGGGAGAATATGGATGGTGTGGGGAAGAAAGCGCGGCGGTGTATTTGACGCTGGAGTGTGGAGATCGCACCCCATACGCGTACAAGCGGGACGAAAGCTGAATTTTTTATGAGGATGTTTTTTTGGGGGGGGGTCCTAGCCAGGAGGCAAAAATTTTCAAGTAAAATTTCTCGGATTTTTCGCGTCCCAGAGTGGGCCAAAGAATAACATATCCAAAGCCCCCCAACACAAAACGCCAGAATTCTTAATCAGCATCGCGTCACGCCACTATGATACTCACCAACCAAATTAGAACTGCATTCTTCTTTTTCAGTATTATTATTATTATTATTATTATTATTATTATTATTAATGATAATAATAATAATAATAATAATAATAATAATAATAATAATAATAATAATAATAATAATTTTTAACAACCAAAATGATTGATATAACTCTTCCCTTATTTTCAACACTTAAGAGCAGAGCCGGATTTAAGAAAAGAAAAAGAAAAAAAAGAAAAGTAAAAAGACAGTATTTGACAATGTTAAACAATATTTCGATAGTATGATTTTCTGCTTCAAGTTTTATTTTTGTGAAAATTTCAAGTATAAAAATATATCAATTTATAATAAATAAGTCTTTGTACAAAATTTGCTTGTCTTGTAATGAAAAAAAAACCCAGCTGCAATGGTGATCAACTCGTCAAAATGAATGCAATGTCGTCAGCGTAAATCATGCAACTGAAACGGGCTTAATATGATGGTGTTCTTAGATTGGAATTTTCCGTCAGTTGATTAGTTACTAAGAGGAATCAAATCAAGCAGCTGAGTATAAATCTTATGGAACTCTCCTGCCATTCTGTTCACTTCCCTCCCAGCCTGGGGCGGGATAAAATTGCGACTTCGGATTGCGCTGTCACAGTCGATTGGATTACAAGACAAGCAACGAGTGAAAAGACAGACATACTGTGGAAATATTTTTTTAACATTCTCAAACACTGTATTTTTTTCTTTTTCTTTTCTCAAACCGCGCTAATAATAATATCTACTAACTAAAATCTCGCTTTTGGCAGCGCAGCTACAGTGTGGGTGGGTGGTTTAATGGGGCTCGGCTTGAGAAAGCGGAGAGCCGAGTTCGAATTCCAGCAGGGTTCGTTATATTCACTTACGCACGAATATTTTTAGGAAAGGTATGTATCCATCTCTTCTCACCCCGAACTATGGGTTAAATGTCTTTTTTTCAATGTGTTGTTGTGTTCCTTTTTTATCATTCCAAGCGCACCTACTCTGTCTGGTACAATTCTTGTTTTCAATTTCCACATTTTTCTATGTCGATTTCCAGGTCTTTATCCTTCGATAGTTTAATAATAATAATAATAATAATAATAATAATGATAACGATAATAATAATAATAATAATAATGATGATGATGATGATGAAGAAGAAGAAGAAGAAGAAGAAGAAGAAGAAGAAGAAGAAGAAGAAGAAGAAGAAGAAGTATCGACAATGCCCAGCTGACAAAATAACTTCGCTACAACTTTTCTATAAAATTACGTTCTGCTTCTTCAATGTGCCGTGTCTCTCGCCAATTTTAATCCTTTCTAGATGTTAATAAAATCTGTCTATTTTCTGTCTCCTAATGAAAATTCTACCCGCCATTTACATAAGCTTATTAGATAATTTATGTGCTGCTTTTATCTGCCCGATTGCCTTCAATATATCCTGTGAGTGTCACATTTTCTAAGCCTACTTTCCTTATTTCATGCTCTAGAAATTCCAACTAAAATTTCTGATTCTACATACAAGTTCCCTTTTCGTTTCCATTTTTCTGGAACTTCATCATTTGCTCAAACTGGAGCTATTCTTAGCATTATTCTGTTTAACGACGTTTCTATTGCTTCAAGTCTGTTCTTCATCTCTGATGTGATTGCCCACCATTCACTTCTTTACATAGGAAACATGATATTACAAAACGCGCGTAGAATAAATAGTCAGCTGCTAGAAGTGACCAATGAATTCAACAATGTATCTTTAACTGCAGCAGTCAGATGTGGTACGTGGCCGAATTTAATGGTGGGTATCCGAGCTCGTACTCTCCGTCAAAATTTCTCCGTAGACCTCGTATAAAACGTAGCTGTTTCTCTTCGACATAGTCTTGTCTGGGGATCCTCTCTGCTCGGAGACAGAGAGCTCGACCAGCACATCTGGAGACGAATCTCCGACTGCAGGCTATCTTCCAACCACCCCACGCGGTCAGATGTGTCACATGGCCGAATTTAATTGGGAGTATCCAAGCTCGTAGTCTCGGCCAAAATTTCCCCGTAGACACCGTACAAAATGGGGTCGGGTAGTAGTTTCCCAAGACGTGACTCTATCCTTCGATATAGCCTCATCTGAGGATCCTCTCTGCCCGGAAACTGAGACTTTTATCAGTACAGTTGTGGACGAATCTCCAAGTGTAGGATATCTACTAACCGCCTGACGCGTTCAGATGTGGCACAAGGCCGAATTTAATGTGGGGTATCCGAGCCCGTATGGCTCGGCCAACATTCCCTGTAGACTTCGTATAAAACGTAGTCGGATAGCTGTTACCCGAGACGAGACGAGACGAGACTCTGCCCTTCAACATAGCCTCGTCTGTGGATCCTCTCTGCCCAAAAGCAAAGAGTTTGAACAGCACAACTGGAGACGAATCTCCAACTGTAGGATATCTACCAACCGCCCCATGCGGTCAGATGTGGCACAAGGCCGGATTTAATGTGAGGTATCCAAGCCCGTGCGCTCGGCAAAAAATTCCCCGTAGACCTCGTGTAAAAGGGAATCAGGTAGTTGTTTCCCGAGACGAGACGAGACTCTGCCTTTCGACATAGCCACGTCTGTGGATCCTCTCTGCCCAAAGGCAGTTAGACCAGCACAGCTGGAGACGAATCACCAAACTGCAGAGCAACATATTGTATTTGCTTCTGTATTGATGTGAATGGCGACATATCCATTATCGTCTCTTGGTATTCTACAACAGCTCTTTTCTGGATTTTTTATTTCTTAATAATTTACTTAGATTTTGGAAGGTACCATTCGCTATTGCAATTGTACTTCGGATTTCGGTGTCGAGTTTTACGTCTTCCTTTAAGACACATACTATACATTTAAATGCTTGTACTTGCTTCATAATGGCGACACCAGTTTTTCTTCGTATCCTGTGCTCTTCCTTTTAACGTTACGTAGAGTTTGCAAAAATGTTTTTTTCTAGACTACCCACATGCCCACAACGGCATCTTCTAACGTTGCAAATACCTTGACAATAAATAAAAAATAAATTCTAGGAAGATATTAGAACGAGCTTTCATCGTGTAAATTTGGGGTTCTAAATTTTTTAAAATGCGTAAATAAATTTTATTTCCTCTATAGAGAATATTAAGTGAAAAAATATGCTGATGTTATTTGACAAGAACGGAATTTTACAGCGAATGATAGGATACGGCTATTATATGTATAATGTAAATGAATTACTAATGATTTTACAAAAAGAATGCATGAAAAATCTGAAAGAAAGGGATTGTCAGTGGTCAGGAATGAATGCAAGAATTACTGATAGAATAGGGCTATTATATGTATAATGGAAATTCATTGCTAATGAGTTTACTATAGGAATGCATTGAAAATGAGGAAGAAAGGGATTGTCAGTGGTCAGGAATGAAGGCAAGCATTACTGATAGAATAGGGCTATTATATGTATAATGGAAATGCATTGCTAATGATTTTACTATAGGAATGCATTGAAAATGAGGAAGAAAGGGATTGTCAGTGGTCAGGAAGGAAGGCAAGCAATACTGATAGAATAGGGCTATTATATGTATAATGGAAATGCATTGATAATGATTTTACTATAGGAATGCATTGCAAATGAGGAATAAAGGGATTGTCAGTGGTCAGGAATGAAGGC
Source organism: Acanthosepion esculentum (assembly GCA_964036315.1). Lineage (NCBI taxonomy): Eukaryota > Metazoa > Mollusca > Cephalopoda > Sepiida > Sepiidae > Acanthosepion > Acanthosepion esculentum. The sequence goes on along the minus strand of OZ038511.1, from coordinate 83,955,002 downwards.
AAGCAATACTGATAGAATAGGGCTATTATATGTATAATGGAAATGCATTGCTAATGATTTTACTACAGGAATGCATTGAAAATCAGGAAGAAAGGGATTGTCAGTGGTCAGGAATGAATGCAAGAATTACTGATAGAATAGGGCTATTATATGTATAATGGAAATGCATTGCTAATGATTTTACTATAGGAATGCATTGAAAATGAGGAATAAAGGGATTGTCAGTGGTCAGGAATGAAGGCAAGCTTTACTGATAGAATAGGGCTATTATATGTATAATGGAAATGCATGGCTAATGATTTTATTATAGGAATGCATTGAAAATGAGGAAGAAAGGGATTGTCATTGGTCAGGAATGAAGGCAAGCATTACTGATAGAATAGGGCTATTATATGTATAATGGAAATGCATGGCTAATGATTTTACGAGATAAAGTTAATATGATATCATGAAAAAGGTGCTTGTTAGTGGTGTGGAATTATTATTGATAGAATCTTTTCATTCTATTTATAAATGTTGATAGCATTAACTGTTTTGTGTTTTCTTTTTCATTACCCCATATATTTTTTCAGATTAAATCAAATCTTTGCGGTCATGAAACCCAGTCTGATATGTACATACCAAGCACATGTCGCACAGCCAAATGTGCACAGAATGCAGACTGGTTTTGAAAAAATAATCCTCATAACCTTGTAGTTGTATTCCAGTTAGGGGGTTTAACGCTCTCCCCTCAGACTGTCTCGGTGTTAGGGAGTTCTCAAGAACCTAGATGCCTCATCATTAATATTTCATACTGACTGTCTCATGCTTCATGGTTTGCAATAAAAAAAAAACAGACTTCATTTCGATACCCTGAAATGATACCCCGCAATTAATCCTACTAGGGCCTAATTATCAAATCCACTCCGGGGTCTATGAGTGAAAAGGGAAGTCTAGGAGAGTTTTCTATGTAGATTTGAGACCTTTCGTTTAGATAGAGAGGGTTTTCCAGATGTTATGAGCAGTTCTACACAAAACCGTCTTTTTGTAGCTTTGAGATTCTGATGTACCCTGGAATTTTACTCTCATGATTTTCAGTACCCGTTTTTTTTTATCATAGCCAATACCCCGACCTAAACAGGGATATTCGTAGTTTTAAGTTTTCTCCCTTTGTTTTCTTTGATTTGAAAGTCCTTATTTGACAGGTGTTGAATTTCTTTTATAGATATATTAGAATCCTGTGGGTAAATCGTATCAATTAGTCGGCAGGTTCCTTTTGTTCAACTTTTTTGACGTTGTCTGGTCAATTTGCATCAATTTTTCTCTCTGCGAATATAAAGAAAATTGCCTGGTATAGTAACACCCTCACCATTTATGACATTTTGGTAAGCCGTTCATTTAAAGCCAGAAATAATAATGATTTAGTCATAGAAGTCTTACCAATTCACACATAGCTGCAGGTAGACATGAGATGAATGGTGTATTCAAACCTTTCCCAAGGTTATTTCTACGTAAATGCATATGACGACCCCAACTGGAAATGGAACACGGTTCCTCAAATGACAATGGCTATTGCTTCCTTATAAGGAAACGGCTAATATTGCCATTAGAGATAAGATGAGCAAATACTACACTTTCATCCCAGTCCGATGCCCACGGAGTGAAGAAAAGTTTAACTGCTGTACCACTGGCTGTACAGTCAATGAATGTTAAATGTTTCCTCATAAGGAAACGGCTAATATAACTATTATTATTGGAGATGAGGAGAACAGATACTACACTTTAATGACCATGGAGTGAAGAAAAGCGGAATAGGAGTAAGAACTGGCAAGTCGGTCAATGAATACCGAATGTTTCCATATAAGGGAACAGCTAATTTTACTATGAGGAGAACAGATTCTATACTTGGTATTTACTTGACCCCCCACTGAGTCAGGTTATGACACAAGGTCGGTTTTTAATGTGGGGACCCGAGTGTTTTCACCCGGGCCGCTGGTCTTGGCTGGTCATAGCTTGTCCAAGCTGGTCAGAGTTGGTCTAAGCTAGTCATAGCTAGTCTTAGCTTGATCAAGCTGGTCAGAGCTGGTCAGAGCTAGTCTTAGCTTGTCAGAGCTGGTCCAGGCCGGAGCCGGTCCAAGCTAGTCGTAGCCATGATACTACCAGCGCAGGGACGAATCCCTACACCAGGTAAGTATCGAGTGAAGCTCTCAGCCAGACAGCCGACAAAGCGAGCGATCTGCGAACAGATACTACACTTTAATCCTATTTCGATGCCTATTGAGTTAAGAACAGCGTAATAGAAGTCGCACTGGCAGTTTGGTCAATGGATGGCAAATGCTTCCTTATAAAGAAACAGCTAATATAACTATTAACATTAGAGATGATGAGAACAGATACTACACTTTGATCCCATTTCGATGCCTACTGAGTTAAGAACAGCATAACAGGAATCGCACTGGCTGTTCGGACAATGAATGTCAAACGTTTCCTCATAAGGAAACAGCTAATGTTCCTATTATCATCACCATCATCAGAATCGATCTATTGTGTATAACTTTTTTTCTCTTCAGCCTCCAAAGTGCGTGAATCGTGAAAATCAAAGCATTCCTTATGTTATAAACTCGTGTCCGTATTGCAGGGTTCTATTTTTCTTCATCTCTCCACCAAATAAATAAAGAAATACATAGATAAAGGGGAGATAAAGAACAGCACGTTTCCTTTTTACAGCTGAGTGTGTTCAAGGTGAGAGTAATGATAATAGCGATCGTCTGCAATGCATGTTATGGCGACGAGCGTTTTCATGTCAAATCGGCTACGAAAACAAACCCGTCACCATTCTTTTGTGATCGGTTTCTTTGTTGTTTCTCATCTGTCGACTCCTTTTCTTTCTCTTTATATAGTACTCTCTATCTTTCAACTATTGTTGTTGTATTTTTTTTCTCTCCAATAAATCACCACGAAGCCCGCAAGTGTTTTATGAGACAGAGGAAAACAGTGGGTTTTTGCAAAGGGTCACTAAGGGAGGCAAGCGAGTGACGAACAAACGGCAGAGAAGAAAGGCGAGAAAACAATCGGCTTCGAAGATAGTTTTCTGATGAGTCGCTTTTATAAGCGACGATAAAAGATAACAGAGCTAGCAGCAATACAAACAACACAATTAATGATGACGTCAGTGAGAGCATATGCTGACGTCACATCACACAAATGATGACGTAGGTCAGCCGAAGGCGAAAATGTGATTTTATGTTGCAAATATTCCGAAAGACACGAAGTGATAGGAAGGGAATTTTATCGGAAGCTTTTTTTCTTTTCTTTTTTGCGAGAAAATGAAAGGTAATGGAAATAATAAGTATCGACTGTATTCGGATGTTTTTTTTTATGTGCAAGTGTGAATAATACTTCTTTTTTTTATTATCAAACCGGCACGCATGCGTGCTCATTGATGTTAAACCATATCAGTACGCAGTTTGAGTACAGACACGAAAAGTAACACCTCCTCATAAAGACGGGATAAAAAAAACTATGCTTATTTTTTGTTTTTCTTTATTCTGTGGGTCGTTAAATCGTTGAGAAATATTTAGATGCAGAATCAAGAATAAGTTAAACATATTGCTAATAAAACAAATGGTACTTTTCAGTTATACGACTATATATAATGCAAATGAAATTTTAAACTTAGGTCTTAATCTAAGCCCAGACCGCAAGGGGAACTCGTACAATCTATCGATGCTGGAAAAATTCCCGTCTCCCTGTACCGCTCCAGTAAGTACCTTACTTAAGTGCTATCAAACTACATTTTAAAAAGCCAGGTCAGGCCGAAAAAAAAGTACTGCTGTCATATACGGACAGGGGTTTTCCTAGTTTTCACTTTCTAGCCTCGACAGAGCGAAAAAGAGTAACCGCGTCCTTGTGGGTGATGAACTATTATAATCCTTAAAACCCTGACAGACGTAACGTCGCACGTCCCTCGGTGCTATTTCCGTGGAGAATGTTCCGATGATCTACTCTCCTTCGCCTACCAGCCTTAAGCGTCACGGCTAAAACCCGCAATGTCAGGCACATTTTAGCCAAACACACTCATTCCCTCCGTATTCCTTTGGTAAGATGTGGGTTCCACGGAAGCAGATTGGTCCCACAAGCCGATGCATTGTGCAAAAAAAAAAACTTTCCCAAGACGTTGCTCCATCGATTTCTACGTCTTAACCTGTTCAAGTCTCGGGTTATCAATTATCTGCCACATATCCGCATAATTTGTGCCGTTTACTCTGTAATACTCTACCTCGAATGGCTCTCAGGATCTGTATTGGGTGAGTATAACTGTAAAAACATTGTTATATAGGAATAAAGTGTTGCTACCGACACTGTAGTTTGAACACAGATCACCATAGAGCAAAGGCAGTTGATCCCATTTTGTATTAGATCACGAGTGGTAAAGAAAAAGTATATATGGGAATTAGTGTGGCGTCTAAGGGATCCGGATTACTTCGGATGTTTGCTGGTTGATATCTCAACCTCCGGGTAGAGAGGAATCCAGAGTAGGCTATGCTGAAGGGCAGAGTCTCATCTGTGGTGTAGACAGCAACCCAACCCCGTTTCTACGGGGAATTTTTAACCGAGTTTACGGGCTCGGATATCTTACAATAAACTTGGCCTTGTGCCGTATCCGACCGCGTGGGGAGGTAGGTGAATATCATCACTATCCAAATTACTTCGGGTGTGTGCTGCTGGAACTCTCTGCTTCCGGGCAGAGAGAAAACCAGACGAGGCTGTGCCGAAGCGCAGTCTCGTCTGAGGTGGTAGACAGCTACCCGACTCCGTTTTTACGGGGTCTACGGGGAATCTTTGCCCGAATCTATGGACTTGGATACTCCACAATAAACTTGGCCTTGTGTCGCATCCGGACACGTGAGGCGGTAGGTGGATATCTCAGAATACGGATTAATATTCGGATCACTATTCGGTGGTTACTTTTCGAGCGAGTTTTATCGAGCAAGTACTATGAGTGCGAGTGATATTCAAAGTCTGACACCAGTATTGTTCAACGGTGTTATAATAGTTGTATCTGCGATTACAAAGTCTCTACTACAACGAGCATTACGAAAGTGACAACGAGCATTCGTTGACATTACAAAAGTGGCAATGATTTTTCGTTGACATCACAAAAAAAAACTTTTCTTTAAAAAGCGTTTCACCCCAAGCAAGGCGGGAAGCCACTAGCACGCAAGGGGTTACAGAGAGTTGGAGCGAGAGCAGATAGGCGTGATAGAGGAAAGGATGAAGAGAAGGATCGTGGATAGATTACGGAAACTGGAGACGTCGATTGACATTACATTTAAATAGTTGGAGATTATAGCTATCAGGAGAACAGGAAAAGTGGAAGGAGTTCCACAGGCGAGAAGTGCGAGACATGAAGCTATTGGAGTAGAAGAGACGGCTACATTTAATAGTTTCGACAGTGAAAGGGTGAGAGCGAGATGCCAGCCTAGTAGAACGCTTAAATTCATGAAGTCTGGGAACCAGCGAAAGCAGCTCATCGGAGCAGTTACCATGAAAGTATTTGTAAAAAAGACAGAGGGAGTCGACAGCACGTCTGTGAGAGAGCGACTGCAGACGAGATGGCAGATCAGGGCCAATTACATTGCATATCCGTCTCTGGATCTTCTCATGAACCTTGAGACAAACAGAAGGGGCACCGGACCATATATGGCAGCAATACTCCATGCAAGGGCGAATGGTTGATATTTGAGACTGCGCAACAAAAGTTGGTACTGCACGTTCAGATATAGACATTCGTTCTGCAAACATGGCGAAGACCCCTGAACTTGAAACGAAGCTCCGGGTGAAGATTGTTGATGCGTACAAAGAAGGTGCTGGATATACAACACTTCCCAAGCGTTTAGAGTTTACAACAAGTTTTGAGAATGAATTTAGGATTGCCATAAAACGTTTCAAATCTGAGAGAATGTAAAAGAAAATTGTTAAAGATGTTTCAAAGAATTCTCACTTAACGACAAAAAACATTGTCAGAGATGTAAAGACATTAGTTTTGAATGTATCGACGAAAACAGTCACTAGAGGATTTCAAAGAGCTGGATTTCGAACTCGTCGCCCAAGGAAAACTCCCCTGCATAAGGCTAAACACTTAAAATGCAGACCCATACCAGAAGCCACGCCGAACATGGGAGTCTACCATGTCTAATGGATGTCTGTTTTCAGCTATCTCTTGTTAATTCCCATTTCCAAGTTCTCCACCGCCTTAACCAGGTATTGAACTCACACTCTTTGGGTCCTGTCACTGGATCTAACTAAAGCCTTTATCCACTGTGCTGTTGAGGACATCTGTGTATGAATTTCTGGGTATTTTGTACTTAATGTCTTTAGCAACCATTTCTTACCAGTGCTCATATTGAAATTTGTGCTGTTATAAAATATGTTTTTTTTATCAGAGCTCATATTGCAATTTACTTTGTTATTATTGCTTTTCTTTGGCACTTCTTATTGTATTCATTTCTATGCTTGGTCGTCTCAGGAGATTTTTATTGGCCTAACATATGTACTGATTCCTTAAGTTTATGAATTTTCCAATGATGTTCTATGTCTATGATTTCAACCTGATCCTACTGAGGTCGGTGATTTCCCTTTTCTCTCCATATGTGGTCAGCCACAGATTTTTCCACTTCCCATCGTGTGCAGATTTTTGGTGATCTTGAAACCTTACCTTAAGGGGGCGGCCTGTCTCCCCTTTTAATTTCTTTCCGCAGCTGCACGGGACGCACAGTCTTTTGTCATGTTCTTCTCTATGGGGGGATTTTTAGTAGATACCCGTATTTGAATAGACGCTTCGTTTATTTATTAAACGGTATATTTATTTATCCTGCTTGAATATTGGGTAAATTTTATCAATTCAGGCCTCTAGAACGAAAGTAAATAAAATTACTTTCTTTAGAAAAATTGATTTGTTCACATTTGGATAGAAAACTCGGCAGATAAAAAAAAATCTGTAGATCTATGACAAGAGAATTTTCGCTTAAAAGCACAATTTTGTCCTTGTCAAGATTTATTGTATGTAAAGTACAATTGTGGTAAAAGGCCGAAAATGGAGGCGGGTTGCTATCTTATACCTAGCGAGTCAGATTCACGACCCATTCATTCATCACAATTTGCACATCGACCAAAAGAACTTATCCATCATCATTCAATCCTCTATTTACCACAATACCGCATACACCCAGGCGACTTACAAAAACACCCCATGGCATGAAAATTAACGATTATAAAATTCTATATACAAAAATCTGTCTAAAATGTTTTAAAAAATAATTGTCAGACTTTGTCAATTTCATAATGTGTGACGTCTTTTGTTTAGATTTGGATACGCATCGAACAGATATGAATGTACGTGAGAGATTCATGAAAGGTTGAAGTTTAAAGGCAGTAAAATCGGACTTGCGAATCGAACGATCCTCTGTGGCCGAATCGGTAAAAAGCACGTCAGGCTATATGAAGGTTCCGTATAGGATACAGGTTCGAATCCTGTCTGAAGACGAATATTTTCTATGAAAATTTCTCGGATATTCAGTCCCGTAAATGTTGTTAATACTGTTTATTATAAACAGAGCATTTACTTAAATACTTGTATCTATAAAAAGAATGTATAAACATAAAAATGTCTTAAAATAATTGTCGGACTTTGTCTATTTCATAATGTGTGACGTCATTTGTTTACATTTTGATACGCCGTGAGAGAATCATGGAAGATTGTATTTTAAAGACAGTAAAATTACATTGCTAACCGAACGATCCTATGTGGCCTAATCGGTTAAAGAACGTCAAGCTATATGACGGTTCCGTATAGTAGGATGCAGCGTCGATTCATGTCGAGGGACGAATATTTTCTATGAAAATTTCTCGGGCATTCAAGCCGGTAAATTCTGTTAGTACTGTTTATTATAAACAGAGCATTTACTTAGATATTTCCATCTATAAAAAAGAATGTATGAACATAAAAGTGTCTCATAATTATATATGACCCTCTTATATTATATTCTTACCCTGTCCTGGACATTGAGTTCTACCTGGATTCTATCCGCTTGGAAATTTGTGTATATATATATATATATATATATATATATATATATATATGATGGATTCTCCCGTCGAACTCGACGTGTGAGGGTCAGGCACATCAGTTCCCAGACACATATTTGATTATAGTGGTGAAGGCTTTCTGCAGGGCCATCCACACTTTTTGAAGAGATGAATACAGGGACCTGGTGCAACGGATGCCACAAGGTCCCCAAACAACCCTCCGCAGGTTTTGAATTCAGAGTTGTCCTTCTCCTAGACCAGTTGCCATGCAAGGCTATAGAACCCAGTCTGTCCTGCTATTTACCCATAGTTGGATGGAGAAGAAGAGGACTCACACCTTTCCCAAGGGTATTAGCACGCAATCCAAGCCGTTATCCATTACTCCACTACTACTCCTTAATATATATATATATATATATATATATATATATATATATATATATATGTATATTGACCACTAATATTATCTCTCCGTCCGTCCGTCCGTCTGTCTGTCTGTCTGTCTGTCTGTCTCTCTGTCTCTGTCTCTCTCTCTCTCTCTCTCTCTCTCTATATATATATATATATATATATATATATATATATATATACACACACAAAATGAATGAAGAAAAAAATCAATCTTAAACGAATAAGAAGTTATAAAAATAAATTATTCTTTTAACTTAATATAAAAATATAACGAAAATGAAAAAATAACCAGACAATTGCTAGTAGTCTCTGACGAATGTTCAGAGCGATTACTAAAATGTCCGTTAATGAAACTCTGGAGTCGGGGCGGTGAATATAGCGTCAATTATCTAATGGACAAACTTCACATATTCATACACACACACACACACACACAGACACACACACACACACACACACACACACACACACACACACATATATATATATATATATCTTTCTTTTCGCAGTCACGCGAGCTTTTTATTTTAGGTATCCTTTAAAGACAAATGTATATTTAGATATGCAAAAACATATACACATATGCGAACACCTCTTTCTCTGTCTTTGGTTTGCAAAACAATATATATATATATATATATATATATATATATATATATATATATATATATATATATATATATATATATATGTAAATTAATAATACTTTTTCTACCTGGAAAGAAGACGTGTTCCGATGGAGTTAAGGAGTAAATAAACAATGGAGATCAAGAATACGAAAAAACAAATATGCAAAAATATTCGTGTCGTTAAATTAAACAAATACAAAAATATAAAAGCAGAAACGCATTACGAACGTATTCATTTGGATATTCGGCAATCGGATATATAAAAAAAAATTCATTGCTCCAGCAAATTAATTTGTCATTATTTATAAAAAAATTTAAAAAAATAGAAGAAAGGAAAAATCTTGTTAATCTTATTTTCCCGCCACCCGCCATCTCAACTATCTCTACTCCACCCCCTAACAAATAAAAAAAAATTCTATCAACAACAATTCCGAAAATGCCAAGAATAAAGATCTTGCTTTCATTTTTTCCCCTAAACACATATCATTAATGCAATGCACAACAAAATTAAAACAATTATAAAATAGTCGAAAAATCAAACAAGCAGACGACAACGTCATGGAAATGAATGAAAAGAGATAAAAAAAACAAGTACACTGGAATTAATTCAATATTATTAAAGCAAAATATATAATAGGAATAATAATTAGGAATTGTATTATTAATAACTTGGAAGATAAGGTTGCAAACACTGAATATGTTGATAAAAATATAGCGTGAATAATTACAGAAAAATAACAGGCGAGGCGGGTAAAGTAACGATGAGCACCTTAACATTGAATAAGGATAAAATTAGCCATGATTGTAGGTAGGATAATTATTTTAACAATGGATCGACTAAGAAAATGAAATACTTTTTTTGTTAAGAATGGACAGATTCAGTATTAATATAAACAAACGTCCTCTTATTGTGGTGTTTATTGTTAAAATAATGTACGATCACACGAACAATTTATAAAATCCTGACAACAAACAATAATTAAAACAATGGATTATGACCTTAGAAATAATAACAGCTAGGGCAGCCATGATAATTCGTAAGAATGTTCAGATTTAAAATGCATGCAAATCAGCGTGTTGATGAGAGAAACAGAAAGAAACGGACAGAGAAGAGGAAGTTAGTTCACTATGTCGGGCGAGACAAATTTTCTCTCCGGAATCTGACTCACATATATATAAGTCTACCATTGATCCCTGCTTAGAATATGGCTTCTACATATGGTCCGATGCCCCTGCTATTTACCTTGAGCTCCTTGATAAGATCCAAAAGAAGAATCTGCAATATTATTGGTCCTAATCTGGACTCTGTGTCTTTTCTATGAATATATTCATGGTAATTGTTCAGATGAGCATTTCGCTATGTTTGGAAATAGTTTGGAAGGTGTTGTTTTATCCCCCACCCACCCTTAAAGACAATGAATTGTACATATGGCGACTAGTTAAGACTTTCTTGGAGACAATGAGGTATTATGGCGTATGTAGTAAGAATGGTAAGTAAGAATGCGTTTGTGTGGTGTAAGGAAATATTGTAGTTATTGCTAAATTTTGTAGTTACGACTGACCCAAACATACTACAGTGTATGTGGCTAGGTAAGTTTAAAGTTAAGACAGAACAAGACCGTTCTTTTCTCCATTCCTTATTTTGGCCCTGTGCCACATTTTGTAAATATTTACAAATAAATTTCGCTCTCCGCTATGCTTGCAAATACTCACTGGTATCAGATTTTAAATTGTTGTTTTATTGCCCTCCTACCACAAACAATGGATTTTACATATGGGGTCTGGTTAGGACTTCATGGAGATTCTGGGATATTATGGCGGATGTTGTAAGAAAGGTAAATGAGAATGCGTTGTTTCGGTGTAAGGAATATTGTTGTATGTTTGGGTCAGTGTTTCTGGCCAGCTAAGTTTAATGTTAAGGCAGAACAAGACCGTCCATTCCCCCATTCTCCATTTTGGCCTTGTGCCACATTTTTGTACATAATGCGGAATAAATATCGTTAGAATAAATATAGCTAGAATTTTTGAATTTAGACGCAGTACTAGGCTGACGTAAAGTTTTCATAAATTTACAGTTGAAACGGTTAGATGGAGCCGTAAATTCTATGCTAACAGTTTGTTTTCTCGCACTTCTCGCTTGTGAAATTCCCTCCCGGCTTGCCAGTCAACATTTTATCCACAAAAAATTAAACGCAATCTCAATCGCTATCAACTGTAAAGACGCACATAAATATGTCATCAGGTTAACTGAAAAGCGTAGACGTTAGAACGTCGATTACATCATACATCATCCGATTTGCCTTGATAACGTCCGTCAGATGAGGAAACGCGTCGACTAAAAACTGAATGTATTTTTTCTCTTGTCTTTTCATTCATTTTACAGATATACTCAATCTGAAGATATATATGTATACATACATACATATATATATATATATATATATATATATATATATATATATATATATATATATATATATATACATAGTAGTAAATCTCGCCAGTTCTACATGCTGTAATGCATAATATACATGTCTCGCTAGATCAATTACCACTCCGAATGAGGGTCGATCTTAAGTGGGTGGTCATTAAGCTCGACCTTGATAGATAGATAGAGAGCTAGCTAGCGAGATAGATAGATATGTAAGTACGTAGGTACGTAGGTAAGTAATTGTTCTGATGAGGTCTTCGCTATGTGACCTAGACCTTTTTTTCAAATTTATGCGTAATACGAGACTGATGTCGAGATTTCATCAATTTACACGTGAATTGACGAGAGGTAGCCGTAACTTCTACGCTAACAGTGTCTTTGCTCGCACTTTCGGCTCCATGCTTTCCAGCCAACTTTAATCTTCAAAAATTTATATGCAATGTCAATCACTATCTACTGTCCTCGTGATTACTCTTTCCTCTTCCCATTCATTATTTATGTTTCAGTTCCTAATTCTCCAACCCATAAAATCCTTGTGTTTTAGCGCCTTTCCTGCTTTCCACGGAGTGATACCAAATAAAGAAAGAAAAGATATGGGAAGAAATGAAAGCGAAAAGAAACGACTGGCCACCTAGCGCAAGAAGAAAAAAAACGTAAAGGCTAGCATTATAACATGGGAGATACGAATTTGCAAATGACAAAATCAAGCGAGGAGATTATCTCACTGCGCCAACTGGGACTAACTATATATCCGGTGATATGAGGTACAAAAATTATATTGAATCAATTGCCAGGTCTGCCGAGAGGAAAGTTGATTCACTTTATCGTGCTAGACAAATTTCATCTATTCCAATTGATATATTTCCGGTTGGATTGGTTTGGTTTGCTTTGTTTTACGGCATATCAATCTCAATGGGTTATTTAATGTCGACGAAAGTTTTATTGCTGGTAATTTTTTTTCCAAAAATGTATGGCTGGTAATATTTTTTGCCTTCAAAAAAATCTAATTCTGCCAATATTTTTTCCTTCAAAAAATGTATTTCTGGTAAGATGTTTTTTTCAGAATTGTACAGCTCTTAATATCTTTTCTGAAATGTATTGTTTCGAGTAATTTTTTTCAAAACTCTATTGTTTGTAATAATGTATTTGCTGGTAATATTTTTTTCCTTCAAAAATTTATTGCTGGTAATATTTTTTTACAAAATATTTCCGGTATTAAAACCTATTTTAACACTTTCATAGTATTTTGACTCCCAGTTTGAGGGTTAACTATTTACCCATAGTTGGGACCCTAACAGGTGCTAACAACCCGGGTCAGGGTGGATCTGGGAACACCAGCAATTAAGAGGTGGTTCCACGCTCCTCAAAACCTGATGAAAAGTCTTGCTGTTAGATGTAGTTTATCGTCTAACCCAGAACGCGGATTCAGTTTATCGTCATACACGGACGTTATTTCCTGTTGTAAGTATGTTAAAATTTTGATACTTATTAACGTTTTTAATATGTAACTCGTCAGAACTTATACAATGGATATTATCAATAGAACAGCGAGAAATTTTGCCTGCTTCTCGCTGTTCTATTGATAATATCCATTGTATAAGTTCTGACGAGTTACATATTAAAAACGGTAATAAGTATTGCTTCCGGGGTGAAATAATATTTTGGGGTGAATTAGTGTTAAAGAGGGGAATTAATATTTTGAGGTGAATTAACGTTCTGAGGTGAATTAATATATTGAAGTGAATTAATGTTCTGGGGGGAGTTAATATTTTTGGGGGAATTAATGTTCCTGGGTGAATTAATATTTTAAAGTGAATTAATGTTCCGGGGTGAAATAATATTTTGGGGTGAATTAATGTTCTGAGGTGAATTAATATTTTGAGGTGAATTAATGTTCCGGGGTGAAATAATATTTTGGGGTGAATTAATGTTCTGAGGTGAATTAATATTTTGAGGTGAATTAATGTTCTGGGGTGAAAAAATATTTTGTGGTGAATTAGTGTTCAGCGGGGAAATAATATTTTGAGGTGTAATCAATGTTCTGAGGTGAATTAATATTTTGAGATAAATTAATGTTCCGGGGTGAAATAATATTTTTGGGGTGAATTAGTGTTCTGAGGTGAATTAATATTTTGACGCGAATTAACGTTCTGAGGTGAATTAATATTTTGAGGTGAATTAATGTTCCGGGCGAAATAATATTTTGGGGTGAATTAGTGTTCAGAGGGGAAATAATATTTTGAGGTGTAATCAACGTTCTGAGGGGAATTAATATGTTGAGGTGAATTAATGTTCCGGGGCGAAATAATATTTTGGGGTGAATTAGTGTTCAGAGGGGAAATAATATTTTGAGGTGTAATTCAACGTTCTGAGGTGAATTAATATTTTGAGATAAATTAATGTTCCGGGGTGAAATAATATTTCGGGGTGAATTAGTGTTCAGAGGTGAATTACTATTTTGACGCGAATTAACGTTCTGAGGGGAATTAATATGTTGAGGTGAATTAATGTTCCAGGGTGAAATAATATTTTGGGGTGAATTAGTGTTCAGAGGGGTATTAATATTTTGAGGTGATTTAATGTTCTGAAGTGAATTAATATTTTGAGGTGAATTTATGTTCCGGGGTGAATTAATATTTTGAGGTGAATTAATGTTCTGAGGTAAATTAATATTTTGAGGTGAATTAATGTTCCGGTGTGAAATAATATTTTGGGGTGAATTAGTGTTCAGAGGGGAATTAATATTTTGTGGTGAATTAATGTTCTGAGGTGAATTAATATTTTGAGGTGAATTAATGTTCCGGGGTGAAATAATATTTTGTGGTGAATTAATGTTCTGAGGTGAATTAATATTTTGAGGTGAATTAATGTTCCGGGGTGAAATAATATTTTGGGGTGAATTAACGTTCTGAGGTGAATTAATATTTTGAGGTGAATTAATGTACCAGGGTGAAATAATATTGCGGGGTGAATTAGTGTTCAGAGGGGAAATAATATTTTGAGGTGTAATTAACTTTCTGAGGTGAATTAATATTTTCAGATGAATTAATGTTCCGGGGTGAAATAATATTTTGGGGTGAATTAGTGTTCAGAGGGGAATTAATATTTTGACGCGAATTAACGTTCTGAGGTGAATTAATATTTTGAGGTGAATTAATGTTTCGGGGTGAAATCATATTTTGGGGTGAATTAGTGTTCAGAGGGGTATTAATATTTTGAGGTGAATTAATGTTCCGGGGTGAAATAATATTTTGGGGTGAATTAGTGATCAGAGCGGAATTAATATTTTGAGGTGATTTAATGTTCTGGGGTGAATTAATATTTTGAGGTGAATTTATGTTCCGGGGTGAAATAATATTTTGGTGTGAATTAGTGTTCAGAGGGGAATTAATATTTTGAGGTGAATCAATGTTCTGAGGTGAATTAATATTTTGGGGTGAATTAATGTTCCGGAGAGAATTAATATTTTGAGGGGAATTAATGTTTTGGGGTGAATTAATATTTTGAGGGGAATTAATCTTCCGGGGTGAATTAATATTTTTAGGTGAATTAATGCCAACAACTATTTTTCCCGGTAATATTGTGTTTTGTCAAAAATCTATTTCTGGTAATATTTTTTCCTCAAAAATATATAACTGATAATATTGTTTTAAAAATGTATTGCTTCTAATTTTTCTCAAAGACGTATTGCTGGTAATATTTTTTTCAAAAATATATTGCTGGTAATAGTTTTTATTTGTTCCAAAATTTCTTTCTGGTAATAATTTTTTACAAGGTATTTCTGGTATTAAATCAATTTTTACACTGGGAACACCAGCAATTAAGAGGTGGTTCCACGCTCCTCAAAACCTCCTAATCAGAGGTCTTGCTGCTGGACGTAGTTTATCTTCTTAACATGGACGCGTATGTAGTTTATCGTCATACCCAGGACGGCCGCTCGATGTTTAATTGATAAGAGGTATCGCAGCTTATACTTTGTTAGAAATTAATAGTAATGCACTGGCAGATTTCTAAGCTCCATACCAAAATACATAGATTTGAAGTTAATCGCGTACCTAAGACTCCATCGCCATGTTATTATTTTTAATTGTATCGTATTTTGTTTTTCCTACTTTCATTTATTTTCCTTCATTGAAACTCCGCTTTTTTATCAAACTAATTTAAAAAAAAGAATTTCCAGCTGACCTGAAACTGCCTTGGTAGGATTTTATTTTTATTTTTGCCTAAGAATAATCTCGTGTCATAGGGTAATCTTAATATTCTGTTCGATTACATTTTGATAGAGGATATTTGAACTACAGTGTAACCCGGATATAAGAGACCCGGATATAAGATAAACCCGGATATAAGAGATATTCTCTCTGGTCCCAAATTAGAGCCTGTGTTAATAAAACAAAATACAGTGTAACTCGGATATAAGAGAGTTGTTGGGACCGGAGTCGAATTCTCTTATATCCGGGTTTCTCTTATATCCGGGTTTGATATATTATATATACATTAACACAGGCTCTAATTTGGGACCAGAGAAAATCTCTCTTATATCCGAGTTTCTCTTATATCCGGGTTACACTGTAGACCGAACCCTGATATAAGAGAAACCCGGATATAAGATACTTCCAAGTTCCCGACAACTCTCTTATATCCGGGTTACACTGTATTTAAAACTTAATAGATAACGTCCTCGATTGAGGATTATATCAACAAAGTTCACTTAACCCCACGTCTTCAGGACTGTGATTGCAAGAAAGGAGAGTCAGGATTGATGGCTTAGTTGAAGAAAATCACTAGAGTTTTTAGGTTGATGCTTTGGTTTTGTGTGAAACTACCCGTACGACCTCGTAGTACGTGTTCAGTTTCTTTGTCTCCTCTGTAAAATACACCGAAGATTTGAAGTGTTTAGCAAGGCGTGCAAGAAACGAAGTGGATAAACGTGAAATAAGATGACAACAGATTCACCCATCGCTGGTGGAGATATTTGAACGATCCAGAAGTGTCTGGAAAAGATTTATTGGGAGAACATGAAATAATCCAATCGCTTAAAAAAACAACTACAATACTAAGGAAGGTCCTGGAGTACGGAGACGGCCTTGCTGTCAGTTAATCTCCCCCATTTGCTGATTGACTTATTCTTTCATTTTCTACGGCTTATCAAACACATTGCAGGTAATTTAAAGCCAGAAAATTTAAAGAAAAAATAAATCAATTTAAAGAAAATTAAAGCCAGGTAATTCAAAGACAGAAAATAATTTTACATTGTAAGACTTTTCTATTAGAGATAATAATGGTTCAGCGATACAGATCTTACTAATTAACCCATATATGGAGGGAGAAGAGGTGGACTCATAACTTTCCAAAGGATATTTACGCGTGAAATAGGATGATAAGAGATTCAGCCATCGCTGGCGGAGATTCAGAAGTGTCTGGAAAAGATTATTGTTAGAACATGAAATAATCCAATAGCTTAAAAACCAACTACAATACTGAGGAAGGTCCTGGAGTACGGGGACGTTCTTGCTGTCAGTTAATCTCCCCCATCTGTTGATTGACTTATTCTTTCATTTTCTTCGGCTTATCAAACACATTGCAGGTAATTTAAAGCCAGAAAATTGTGAGACTTTTCTATTGGAGATGATACTGATTCATTGATAGAGATCTTACTAATTAACCCATATATGGAGGGAGAAGAGGTGGATTCATAACTTTCCAAAGGATATTTACGCTTAAGTTAATATTACGAACCCAACTTGATTTGGAACTCAGCTTACCGATTAATAATTCCGCGACATTTTTCCTCACACCAGCCGCGCACCCAAATTTACAACACCAGGCTCGACCTTGCTTAACTTCGTGATGTATCCGTAAACCTTCAGTTACTTCAGATATGGACCCGAAACATCATCATCATCATCATCATCATCATCATCATCATCATCATCATCATCATCATCATAATAATAATAATAATAATAATAATAATAATTCAAGCACATATACTAAAATACTGTGTTAGGCCCAAATGCAGATTCTGTGATAAATATCCAGAAACCATTGATTATCTTGTATCAGGTTGCACGATATTGACACCCACTGAATATAAAACCCGGAATGACAGAGTAGGCCAATATCTGCACTGGGAAATTTGCAACTTCTACGGGAAGGAAACTGAAAGAAATTGGTACGAACACCACCCAGACCCGGTTACGGAGATAGGACCTGTTACAATTCTATGGGACTACACAATACACACTGACAGAACAATGAAAGCCAACCACCCAGACATTGTTATTAACGACCACAAACAAAATAAGTGCCTCCTTATTGATATGGCAGTCCCTGCAGACTGCAATATATCTTTGAAGATATTCGAAAAGCTGTCAAAATACAAGGACCTTGAAATAGTGTTGTGGTGGGATCCACCTAATCTGCATAGGTGACTACCAACTATATAAATAATGGTTGATACCGGAAGACGAGAAAAGTGGAATCACGAGATCCAACTAGAGACTCTGATCGACTGCGACTAGTCAACACATTCTCCAGGAACGTCTTCCCAGAAATATACAGAAATACTATATGTACTTATTGTGTACACTTTCTTGTTATAATACATTCTTGTTCTAAGTACATTTTGTGTTGCATTATTATTCCATGCAATAGGCGAGATTCAACATTGAGTCAAGACTCAACAAATAGAAATCTAAAAAATGTGGCACATGGGAACATCAACAATCCCTGTTGCTGTTGGAGCCTTAGGATTGGTTGGAAAAGATTCTAGTAGACTAATTGAAGGGATCCCTGGAAGTCCATGCCTTAAAGTGATACAAAAAATAATTCTAACAAGTACAGCCCACACTTTACGAAGGGCTTTATCATCTATGTAATTTTTTTTTTGCAGTGTAAAGTGTCATGATACAATTTCTAACCCTAGGTCCCTGGGCGGGACCCGGAAAGAAATGTGTAAACGGCAGATATCAAAGAAAATAAAAACAATAATAATAATAATGACAGTATTGACCAAAAGAACTACTTTCCCTTAGGGTCTGCGGGTATATATTCTATTGTCATTTTCAGGCTTTCAAACTGCAAACTGTGCAAATTAATGGTATAAATGAACACGCCTTTGCTGTTGTTGCTAAATATTCTGTGGGTGGGGACACAAGGGTGGCTTGCTTTTTTTATGACGTAGCCTTTTATTCGATACAAATGCCAGAAGCACGTCAATTAAATTGGGCGTAAAAAAGTTTTTGTGTAAAGTCGAGAACAGAAAGTTTAATGGTTGGTTGGGTCTGGAAAATGGTGAGGGTATAAATATCGGGGTGATGGCGTGTTGATAAGGAAATATATTGATTAGGCAATGAAAAAGGAAAGACGACCTAAATGATAATAAAATAGAAAGAAAAATGGAGGGGGAAAAACGAAAGAGATGAGCGCTTAGTAAAGATTTAAAGAAGAAGGTGATAGAAAGTACGGTGAAGGTAAAAAAAAAACAAAGGAAGAAAGAAAGAAGTAAAAAATAAAAAAAAATTACGCAATTAAAAAGGAAAGAAAAAAGAATAAGAAAAGGAAAGAACTCAAGGCGAGAAGAAATGAAACAGTTAAGTGAAGAAAGAAAGAAAGAAACAAACAAATAATGAAAGAAGGTAAGAAAAGGAAAGAAAGAAAGCAAGAACGAATGAATGAGTTCAGCAAATAAACAAGAAAGAAAGAATAAAATGTAGATAAAAGGCAATAGGAAAATTAAAGAGTTGAGTAAAGAAAGAGAGAGAGAAACAAAGAAAAGAAAGAAACAAAAAACAAAGAATAAAGAAAGAAAGAATGAATGAAAGAAAGAAAAGAAGAAAGTAGGAACAAATGAAGAATTTATGCAAATTAAAAGGACAGAAATAATAAGAAGATGATAGAAGGCAAAGTGAGAAGAAATGAAAGAGTTAAGTAAAGAAATAAAAAAAGAAAGAAAGAAAGAAGGAAGGAAAGAAAGAAAAAAGAAAGAAAAAAGAAAGAAAGATAGGTAGATACTATGTAAAGATAGTGAAAGGGGAAAGAAAAGTAAGTATAAATTAATGACAGGTAAGAAAGAAAGAAAGAAAGACAGAAAGAAAGAAAGAAAGACAGAAAGAAAGAAAGAAAGACAGAAAGAAAGAAAATGAGAAAGAAATACTATGCAAAGACAGCGAAAGGGGAAAAGAGAAGCAATCATAGATTAATAATGACTAAGAAAGAAAAAAGAAAGAAAAGAAGAAAGAAAGAAAGAAAGAAAAGAAGCAAGAAAGAAAGAAAGAAAGAAAAGAAGAAAGTAGGAAAAATGAAGAATTTATGCAAATTAAAAAGACAGAAATAAGAAGAAGAGGATAGAAGGCAAAGTGAGAAGAAATGAAAGATATAAGTAAAGAAAGAAAGAAAGAAAGAATGAAAGAAGGAAGGAAAGAAAGAAAGAAAGAAAGAAAAAGAAAGAAAGAAAGATAGATATTATGTAAAGATAGTGAAAGGGGAAAGAAAAGCAAGTATAAATTAATGGCAGGTAAGACAGAAAGAAAGAAAGAAAGAAAGAAAGAAAGAAAGAAAGAAATAAAATAAAGAAAGAAAGAAAGAAAGAAAAAAAGAAGCATGTATGTGGTGAGTAAACTGGAAAGAGTGTGTGTTGGAAAAAGGAGAATGAGAAAAAGAAAGAAAGAAAGAAAGAAATGAAGAAAGTTTAAATGTAAGTAAGTTGAAGAAAGAAAGAATGAATAAAGGAAATAAATAAGCAAGAAAGAAAAATGAAAGAAAGAAAGTACGAAAGAAAGAAAAGGACAAAAAGAATCGTTGTATCAGATGAAGAAAAAAGAAAGAAATGAAAGAAAGAAAAAAAATCAAAGAATGGAAACAAGAAAGAAAGAAATAGAAAAAAAGACAAAAAGAAAATATAAAATGAAGAAAGAAAGAAAGAAAGCATGAATGAAAAAATGAAAGAAAAATGACGAAAGAAAGAAAAGGACAAAATGAAACTTTGCATGAGCTGAAGAAAGATAAAAGAAAGAATGAAAGAAAGAATGAAAGAAAGAATGAAAGAAAGAGAATTAAAGAATAAAAAAATACAAGAAATAATAATAATAATAATAATAATAATAATAATAATAATAATAATAATAATAATAATAATAAAAAACAGAAAAGAAATGTAAGTATAAAACGAAGCAGGAACAACGTAAAATTTTGTAAGACAGAAAGCAAGAAGGAAAAAAAAAAGAAAAATCGAATACCTGACACAACGAAAGATGATAAAAAATAAACTTATGAAAGAAATCTCTCCCTGACTAGTAATCTACATCTTAAAGTCTACATGCGCGTATGGAGAGAAGGAAAGTTCATTGTAAGCGTCGTGATATACGCATAGATAACTGCTTCCAATTGACTAACTCCATTCACACACGCACAGGTGGCGGGAAAAGACAGGCAAAATGATACATTGGGAATATAATCAAACATATATTAAGAGAAAAGAAATAAAACAGAGAAATCTGTCGATCGAAGATTCACAAAGAACAAGGGGACAAAGAAAAAAAAATGAATAGAACCTCCCCAAAGTTCAGGGAAGAGAAAAGGGTGAGACGAACGCAGATGCATCAAGAACAAACAAACAAGGCAAAATGTACAAACAATATCTTGGAAAAACGAGCAAAGAAAAAAGAAAAAAAAAAAGAAAAGCAACCAAAAACGAAGACACTAAACAAGGAATATTTGGGAAGTTTATTAAAATTAAAGAAACCAAAAGAAAAAGAGAGAGAAAAAGAAAGAGAGAGAGAGAGAGACTTTACAGCACACATGAAAGAATTGCGTTATTAAAAATATTTTTGGAAAAATTAAAAAAAAAAACATGATTAAAAAAAGAAAAGAAAAACTACTCAGAAACTGTTACAAACAAATATTTCTAATTTACCCCCCGAAATATTTTCCCCGCCATCTTTCTCAAATTAGCTTTCCATCTCACTGTGGGAGCGTCGATTGTCTCTAAAATTAATCAAACGATTTTCACCTAATTAGATTATTTGTCTAAAACGAATCATAAATTCTTATTGATTAAAAACAGACATCATTACCATCACAAAACTTAGTGTTTTTTTAAAATACTACATGTATTGGTTGGTCTGTTTGTTCGTCTAAGAACTGACCAATCCTTGCTTGTCCAATTTAAGAAACAAAAAAAAATTGAAACCTTACGGGGATCTCATTGTAGGTGTTATGCATTGTAAGGTGAATTTCAAGCTATATAAAGACTTAATAATTTCATTCACATACACATACACACACACAGAAATATATATGATGATCCTATGTAGTGAAACCTAGTAGGTAGTATCTGGCTCATAAGGATTTATTTTACATTTACTCGACTTCGCGTATTGAGCACTCTTCGTTTTAACTTATACTCGCTGTTCTTTTTTC